>CM071568.1:101107812-101145312 GCA_036426205.1 Ascaphus truei | reverse complement strand
CAAGGATAAGGCAGAGTGACCGTTTCTTTCGCACCATTCATGTTGTATGAACAAAGCTCAAGATAGCTAAAATGTGAGTGTAAACATCATAGAACCCCATCAACAGGATTGTGTCATATGTTTAAAACATCCTACACTATATGTTTTTCTTCTTGTTTCTGCATTCAATCTGGATCCATTACCTGCTCCCAAGAGAAGATACACCCAACAAAATAGACGCCTAAAGACTATTCTTGCCATTATGTCTCCCTACAAAGGGCGTGGCTGAGATCCCTGCACATGCTTCTCCATCCATTGCATTATGTTCCTTAGGTCTTCTGACGCTTTGATGCATTGTAGGGCTTTTTTCTAGATCCTTCTTTAAATTCTTCTATTAAGAAAGTATGTGGAGTTTTTTTAAATCATGGTCGATTTAAGTTAACTGATAAACCCAGATATGTGGTATAGTGCTGTTCCCTGGTGCTCCTTTTTCCCAGGGTAAAGTTTGAGATCCGAAGGAAGTAAGGGAAATGACATGGTATTCAAGAAAATATAATAATGGACACATGGTTTGAGGGGCTTCCCATTCATTTGCAGCATTGAACGAGGGGGGGGGGGGAGTGAACACCCATGGTCATGTGATTTCTACTTATCCAACAGTCAAGTGACGGTCAGTGCTCCTATAATGGATCAATTAGCTTGATGCAAACGTTAATTGAGCATCTGATAACCCATGCCGAGTGCTATACACACACAGCCAGTAATTACATAAATTACTGCAGCAAATTTGCTTATGTAATATGCACACTCACACTTCAAAATAACCTTGAGCTCAACCAGGAGCTTTTTTGACCCTCCATGGCTTGTCCCTGGAAGTTTCTGCATCGGTTCTCCTTTCTTGTTCAAAATTTCAATCCTTAATGCCCCTGCGCACAAACGAGCAAAATTAATAAATGCATAACATGCATTTATAGTTTTCAATGTCAATTACAGAAGATGAAGGCTTCTACTGAAACCAGAAACTATTAAACACAATTAAAGTAAAATCCGTCCATTATGTGGATTCGCCCAGACCACCACCCCCCCCACCCACTTTTGCTTATACAGATTACATTTTAGCCTGAATTCTCTACAGTGTAAATGGTCAGAAACGGTTAGCAGTGCATTTCTCTGCGCCGAATGGGTAAAGCGTGCACGCCGGTAATTTTATTCATTTTACCTATGGGTGTTCCCGGATCCTTCTCACCATCCTGCTCCAAAACATCTCCTTCTGGCCATGTTAGAGATAATCTGTCAGGTAATCTAAGGTGAGAAAATGTCATCGTTTGAAAAGGCAAATTGTAAACGCTGTATACTTTATATGCCATTATTTCTTTCATACCTGGCCATTTCATCTTCAATATATTTTTTAACAGTGCTGATTGTCACATGTCTGTCGAGCTTTGAAATGGGGACACATTTTGTTTCATCATACAGTTCCTTAGGTTCCTAAATTTAAAAAAAACAAACAAAAAAAAAAAAACAATATTTGCTCAAAAGGTGTGGTTTATATTTTAAGATGTTCATGCCCACAGATCGTTGTGGGAAAAACTACTAGGGCATTTTGAAGAAGTTTACTTGAACATAAGAATGACATCATAGTTCCCCACTATGTAGTGCTACAAGACACCCCAGCAAGGTCCACCATGCGTCGCTTATTTAAAGTGTGTTGCCAAAGACCAGGTTAAAGTGGGTCCCCACGTGGGTGATTTGGATAGGTCTCCTCTACAAAAGGAGGCTACGTGGATTTGTGTTTTGGATAGCAGAGCACCCCTAAGTTTAAATGAGGAGCTGAAGTTAAATACGGCTGGACTTGCTATGACGCTAGGCCCGGATGAAGCCCCCCCTTGTGGGTGGGGTAAAACGCACGTCAGAGATGGTGACTGCGCAGTGTGTGAGCGCAGGAATGACGGCGGTTTGATTATCCCAAAGCCTCTGTGTGCTATATTAGTCCTTGCCAGCAATAAGAGCTACCGTATTTCCTCGATTCTAAGACGCACTTTTTTCCCCCTATTTTCACATGGCTGAAATAGGTCTGCGTTTTAGAATCGATGTATTTAAAAAAAAATCAGCCAGGGTGCGCTGCTGCAGATGCCGGCCGGGATATTCACAGTCTGCAGAAATAGCACATGGCTGCGATCACCCCCCACCCCTTCCCCCTCCCCCTCCCCCACTTCCCATGAGATGCAGAGGGATCTGGAGATGTCTGTCAGGGCACATCAACATTGCCTAGAAACACCCCCCCCAATCCCCATGTGAAATGCAGGAGGTGCAGAGGTGTGTGTGTGTGTGTGTGTGTGTGTGTGTGTTTTTTTTTTGTGGTGTGTGTGTGTGTGTGTGTGTGTGTGTGTGTGTGTGTGTGTGTGTGTGTGTGTGTGTAGTGTGATGTGTTTGTGTGTCACTCTGTGTTTGTGTGTGTGTCTCTCTCTGCTAGCAAAAGCAAGATAGGAGATTGTTAGAACATGTTCTTTTTACTTTAAGGAAAGCAATGAGTACAGGAATAAAAAGGTACTTGGTAAAATCATAATAAGGGCCACTAAATGTAAATGGCTAATGTGTTTATTTATCCAGGACATCTTCCTACCCATCCTGTTCTTACTGCTCTCTCATGCTTCACTCTTTCACTGCTTTGAAATCTGATGCTGGCTGCTCTGACAGCAAAAGGTTAAGAAAAATCCCCCCCACACTGCCCCTGCCATATCTGTCTCTCTCTGGTCTGTGTGTGCCCTCCCATCCCCTCCCATTGTCTCCCCCCCTTCCCTCCCATTCTCTCTCCCCCTTCCCTCCCATTCTCTCCCCCCATTCCCTCCCATTCTCTCTCCCCCCATTCCCTCCCATTCTCTCTCCCCCCATTCCCTCTCCCCCTCCCCTCCCATTCTCTCTCCCTCCTTCCCTCCCATTCTCTCTCCCCTCCTTCCCTCCCATTCTCTCTCCCCCTTCCCTTCCATTCTCTATCCCCCTTCCCTCCCATCTTTTGCCCTCCATTCCCCCCCTCCCCCTCCTTCCTCCATCTTTCTTCCCCCTCCATTCTCCCCCCCCTTTCCTTCTCCCTTCCCTCCCCCCCCTTTCCTGCCATTTGCTGCCCCCCCCTTGCCCTCCCAGTTCCCCCCCCCCCTTTCCCTCCACTTCCCCCCCACTTCCCTCCATTCCTCTACGCCCCCCCTTTCTTAATTATCTTTTTTTGCCTCCCCTTTCACTCCATTGGCTGCCTGCCCCCCCCCCCTTCCCTCCAGTTTCTAAATCTCTCTTTCTCTCTCTCCCCCCATTCTGCCAGTCGCTCCCCATTCTTTGTCTGCCTCTCTCCCCCCATTGGTTATTGAAGTGTCATATGACCCTGCTGGTTAAAAAATAAAAAAATTCTGCACATTTAATATAGTGGGATTTTTCCCCCCATTTTTTTTTATTAAATCAAGGGTGCGTCTTAGACTCGATGGCGTTTTACAATCGAGGAAATAGTGTATATGGGACACAAAGAACAGCACCAGCTGAAAAAGTTTAAATGCCTTTCCAGGCTTAATGAAGTCTAATAGGTTTACAGCAACAGCCACCTGTAGTCTTGCCTGACCGCAAACTTTGTGATACCCGATGAGGAAACACATGGCAGTTCGTGAGTAACCCGTGAGTAACCCCGATTACACTGATCTATATAGATATGACACGGGCAGCCAAGATAGCCAACATTGTGGGACTTCTTTCAAAAGTGGCAAGACTAACGAAACCACCAAGATTTATATTGATATGAATAAGTCTATATAACTCTAGGATTGATGTTTAGACAAGGACCACCATGAAATATTAAATTCAATCCTCGATACGCAATTGACCCGAGTAATAAAATTGTTCATTTCTGGCATACAGGACATATAGCACTATAAAAAGGGATTTGAAAATAAACACCATATACAGGTGCGCCGACGAGCATTCTAAAACTTGCCTTGGAAAATCTGGGGCTATCACCAACAAGACCCAGGTACATGCTGGGAACATGCTGCAACATCAGTGACATTTCTGCAGAAAGACTAAAGGCCCATCGGATGAACACAGCAGGGGTTCCTGGCAGTCCCATTCAAGTTTGAAGATCAGTTTGAATGGGACTGCCAGGGACCCCCGCTGTGTTAACAGCGAAGTTTGTTACACTCAATATCTCTGATAAAGCAGTAGCGAAACATGTTAGATTTGGACTTACTAAGCCACCGCAGCTCCGTGACGCGTGACGTATGGTGAGGATTGCCCTCTGCTCAGGCTATTGGCTGTTGATCCGTGGACACCCCCGTGTACGAGTGCGAGTAGGCACCGCTGTTTGAATACCTCCTCCCAGCACCCCTGACCGTGTGCAAGGTACAGGAGAGTAGGAGAGGTGCAGTGTCTCCCCTCAATAAAATCAGAGGCGACGGATACAGCAGGTACACAGCGGAAGGGGACTGTGAACTCTGCATTGCGTGGAATGTGAGCAGGATTATTGCTGAAGCGGAGAGTCTACAACCACACGCTGGGGAGCTATCCTAAAACGCTGTTTTTGATCATACTGGCTGTAAGTGCAATATTGTTCTGACTAAATCTTTTGTAATACATTTATTGTGCCATAATCTTTTTCTCTTTTGTTTCCATTGCATACTCTGTATATACAGGAGATCTAGCCTGTCTTCATTAACCTCTGACGTTCCAGATAAGAAGAAAACCACAGTACAAGTCATACTCAAATTGTAAGTACAGTACATGAATATTAATTGTAAGAACTTTCAAAAGGGAGTTAATTTTTAGTAACACTTTGTTATTTTCTTTGATTTTTTTACCTGGACTATTTATAACAAATATACTTGGGTCAACGCGCCGGAAGACATACTCTCTTTTCTGCTCGCATTTGGGGGGACGTGGAACTCTCTCCTGGACTCTGGCAGCTGGACTTGGGTATATCTATATTGGACTCTCTACCTTCCTCCATTAACACTTACGTTTTAACACTGTATTTTGTAATATATATTAGTAGTTTAGTGATTAGCGCAACTTTATCCTTTTTTTTTGTTTTAAAGGAATAATACTACACTTCAAAGTAACTTTACACAGTGTGCTGTTTAAGTAATACACATTCTCTACACCAGCAGTGCGCAAACTGGGGGGCGCGGGGTGTACAGAGGCCCCGCACGCTTCCCGAAGGCACTTAAATTAAGTGCCGGGGGAGCTGCAGGGCCTCTGTAAACCTAACTTACCTTGGCTCCGGCGGCGTCTCGCACGCGTCGCCATGGCAAAGCGGCGTCAAACGACGCAGCGAGGTCATGTGCCGTCACATTGCTATGGCAACGTGCCGTCATAACGCCGGAGCAGTGGTGAGGGGGGGCGCAGGGGTGAGGGGGGGGCGCGGAGGTGAGGGGACCGCTGGCAGGGGGCGCAGGGGAAAAAAGTTTGCGCCCACCTGCTCTACACCGCTCTGGTGATCCTAGTGTAGGAGAAAAAAATGGAGAAAGGCAGTGCACTGCCAAAAAGACAGGAGGAGGCTCACAGTAAAATGAATCCTTTAATCTTGATCTGGATACAACATAACCCCTGAAGAGCTCAAAAAACACATTTCGGGCCGTGTGCCCTTTATCAAGATACGCGTAGATGTGTGTTTTTTGAGCTTTTCAGGGGTTATGTTGTATCCAGATCAAGATTAAAGGATTAATGAAATGTTGGATATTCCTACGCCAGCATGTGCTTTCCCACAGCTCACAGCTCACAGCTCCCAGCTTCGGAAGGGTACAGCACTCACACCCGAGTAGTGGGGACCTCACAGAACCACCCTACGCGTTTCGAAAGTCTTGCTTTCTTCCTCAGGGGTTAAAAGTAAATGCCATTGTGAGTAGTTACCTGTTGTTCTCAGCGTTTGTTAAGTGTTGTTTGTTTATGTATGTGTATGTTTTACAGTATTATGCTATGATTTGATTTCTTTGTATATTTACATGTTTACCCTTACCACGTGGAGCATCCAATCGGACGGGCGATTTCCGTGGCTCTGGTTGTATATTTTATAATATATATTTTATAATATCTATTAGAATTGCTTTGATCATTACAGTGTTGAGCGCCACTGATATAACTTTGTTTCAATTGTAGCTTCACATTCAGTTACTTGCCAATCTTGTTTAAAGAGCCTTTATCTTATATCCCTTGTCAAATGCATGCTACCACACACTTCGTATGCATACTAAAATATCTACCTTTGGTGACAGTACATCACTATGGTTACCAATTTCTATATTGATTTATTCTCACTCATTTCAAAATCATTAACGCCGTGAACTCCACAGCCTATATAAAGCAAGCATAGTGTGTTCAAACATTATTGTCAGAAAAGCAGAGTAGATATTACAAGAAGTTGCAGCACTTTCTTAAAATCCTATTAAATACAAAAAACGCACTAATAAATCATTAGCAGTCTATTAAATTACAAACTAGACGACAAATAATGCTGCACAATCAAGTCAGGCTGGTAAAATTAACATTACTGCCAGCCCCATATTGTTCAAATCACGACAGTGCTGGCAAAGGTGTGTGACATTTGTCCACTTTCTTAAATATTTATGTTGATGGTATTTCAGGATTGATGATGGAACATAAGATTTCTTGCCTGTGAAAACACAGTACTAACACTGTGGCTATGGTCTGTTATTGGAACAGTACTTGAATTATCTAAGAGCTGCACACAGACAATCAGAAAACTTATGTGGGCCACCCTTACTTTACAAATAGATCGATTGCTTATAGAAGAACATGATGCTCTGATTTGCAAACACAGAAAAAGACAAAGATTTAAGAAGTAATTTACTAGCTGGCCCTGCAAATAGCAATATATTACAAAGAGAGAATGCATTAACAAGGTGTTTTACCACCTTTGCCTTACCAAAGCAATTTGCACCTCTCCGCCTGTAGCATACACATCTCCATCATGGTCTCCATGCAGAAGAAACCTCAATATGCTTCCATAAATTATAGGAGCGGTTTTGACAGTTTTTACCTATGAATAGGAAGGAATTATAGATCGGTGTTTCATAACATTTGACCAGCATAACAGTTAACTTGAGTTCACTAAAGCCCAGTAAAGAATTGTTCCTAGCCAATTTTCTAATATTAACGTTCCCTGCATTTGTGGTATTCAATGGCAAGCTATACAGTACTCTCCTGCTAACATGAAAATATTCCCTGCTGCTGTTTAATACTAAACCAGCCTGGAGTGGGAGCATCATCGTCATGCAAACAACCCCGCTAGTGCAGCCAAAGATGCCAAAGGCATTGCATGCCTCCTATGATTTACAAACATGCTTTGTGGAGACTTATCATGCTACTGGAAGTTGGAGAAAGATAGGCATGTCTCCTTTTATGGGACATGTAATTCAGGAACAGGAAAGTGGCATTGTTTTATTGCCTTTCCAGCTTTATGCAGGTAAGAAAAAGTAGTAACTTTTTTACGTCTCAGCTCTTGTTTTTCTGACCTTGGGTATAGTCGCCTACAATAGCATGAGACTCACTTCTGATGACCGGTAGTTAATCACATTGCTACCACAACGGCTATTGCTCATGTGGCTGTACGGGAAAACTTGTGGCCTTAATTCGGGGTCTAAAATTGTGGCGTTATATGTGCACCCATGTTGTTTTTTCAGTAGGCAGAGTTATTATACTGTATTCACAGCTCCTTAGCATTACGATGGTGATGTTTGCAGGATTTTCCATGCCTGATAGATGTATTGTCGCTCTCACTTCTAGATATGTTAGACACCAGACACCACTTCTCCAGTTAGATAGTTTGATCCATACATGAGTTTGAGATTCAGCTTCTGGATAATGATCTACCATGCCTATATTTGTAATCTACTATTGGTAGTCTTTTGTCTCCCACTCTAAGGGGATTGCTTTGTAAAATCCCCACTGGCATAGAATGGACAGAGAAAAAAGGAGGGGAAAAAAAGTGAAACGTATTTTTAATGGTAAATGTATTTTCTTCTAGGTATACCAGTATAAGGTTTTCTCCCAAGCGGATTTTTCTTTCTAGATTTAGTTCACATCTGCCTTGTTTCTTGCAGTGTTTAGAATTAATAGTTTTATCTGTCATGATGCTTTATTTTGTTATTCTTACAATGCTCGGCTTCACACTCCAGATTCACAAAACGCTTGTCCTCCTTTCATCGGGGTGTGGCTCATTTCCCCATTACACTTAGAGGCAATCCATGCCGGGTCTTCCTTATTTTTTTTTTTTTAAATATTGGGTTGAAATTGGTGGCGTCTCCAGAGCTGAACCTCATTCATTTCAGCTGCAGGGCCCCCCATCTCCCTGAAATACATACCTTTGTAGTCGCTGCCGGTATCCACATCAGGGTTCACATTATGGCGGATTTTCAAAGCTCCCGCGTCCTGCGGGTCAATTGGAAGCTGTGACGTCATCCGGTGCAGCTCCTTATTGGCCCAGGTGACGCAGGAGCTTTAAACTGCAGAAAACTGCAGAGAAATATAGGGGCACCCTAGCATGTAAGTATATATCTGGAAGCAGGGAGTCCCCGAAGGAAGAAGAAAAACTGCATGTAGAGACTAAAAGGGAAGGCATTAACAGGTCATTAATAACCTTATGCTCAGGACTCGTAAAAATCCACTTCGCTATATCTCTCCAGCATTGTGGATTAGTGTGGTGTAAGTTCAGCAAGTAGAGCAGCGATTGTCCTTTGCAGCTGCAGTATTTTCATCTCTAGCATCCAAGGTGGACAAGTGACAATTTTAGAAAGGTGTAAACCCACCCACAGTCAACAAGTTGAATTTCTTAGGGGCCTCTGAATGGGAAAGTGTTTGTCAATCAAGTGTTTTATTTCCCCTTATCCCGCCCATCCAATCCTCATCAGTCAGTAAAGGTAAGAGGAGATGGGGAGGGGAAACTCGGCCAAAACCAGCACTTGTTGATCACACAGCGACAGTGCACATAAGAGAGCAGCTAAAGGAAATCAAAGCCCTCCCAAGTCTAACTTAAAAACATACTTATAGATTTGTGTAACAATTACACAGATGAGACCATTTAAAACATGTCACTGGAATTAGTTCACATCGGTTCTAGGAGCAATTGCCCCATTAAAGGGGCTGGTAGAGGCAAGATAAGTTATTTACTGCAGGCAGTACAACAGGTCATATGAGCTGTATTTTAGCCAAGTCTTCGGGTGTCCTATACAAGCCAAAGCGTCCGTTTGGGACTTTTTTGGCAGTAAATGTCCTGAATGCCCGATTCGAACAATAGAGAATCAGACCCTTCGTTGTTTTCAATGGTTTACACTATCTAGAGCCCTTTATGCGACATTTTAAGAAATAATGGGCAAAAATGATTGCACAATTCATGAGACAGTTTTAAGGTAGAAGTGATTTGGTTGCAGAAGCATCTTAATGCAAACTTTAACTAAAACATGATTAGGGGAAACATGATCCAGAAACCTCCGTGCTCTTTATACCTGCTGCAAAATAACCAGTTTGTAACCTGCAGCTCAGTAACCTTGCAGCGCTACAGGAAAGGGATGCACGACTCACCAGCTGTCCAGCTTTGTAGGTTTTCCCATCCCATAGTATGGATGAGTATGTAGCCCAGGGGCTCTGCATGCGTTTGGAGATAATATCAGTGCGAGTAATGATGCCTTTGAAACCAGAGTACTTTATCTGCTTGTCGTACTTCTCGTGACAATCCTTCACCCAAAATGCAAATTCCCTGTCGATTTTCATTCTCTGCTCCTGTCAAAGAGAGGCAGAAAAGGGTAAACGAATCAAACATTTATGGATATCTCAATACAAAACTATTCTATGGGGATTAATTTCTCCTTTTCGAAATAAGACCGAATCATTTTGTGGTCTTGGATAAATATACAGTGGAAGTATTTAAGACTAACAGACAAAACCAGAGTGCTACATATTTGTGCATGCTTTGGTTCACATTTGTTCTCAAAACCATATCAAAGGATATTACACAAAGCATAATATTTAAAAATTATATAAAGTTACACGAAGGAAAAATATTTGGTTAAAATTTCTAAAATTCAAATCACAGCTGGGTGGATGTTGAATTCCTCACAGTGCATTTGTTATACAATATCCACTTTTTTTTATGTTACCGAAACACCAACGTGCTAAAGCTTTTCACATATAGTAAATCCACACTCCTTAACTATACGGGACAGTGTATAACAAAAGTTTATTTATACGCATGATCTCATAAAACCCATCAATCACATGGATTGCAGAACTCATTCCATGTTTGTCATGTTCTCACCTTAAGTTATTGTCCCAAACATATGTCAAAACTTATGCTGAAACAATAAATTATTTCAACCTTTCTGCCAAAAGATATTTAGATTTAACCAGTGTGACTTAAGGGAATTAGTTCACCTAGGAAGCTTTTTCTTTTTGTAAAATTTACTTGAACCGGGGGTCCCCAGGAGCCGATCAGAGGTCCCTGACCTTTAGGGACCTATTGGTTCAAGAGATATTTGTAGGTTTTGCTGCTGACACACACACACACACACACACACACACCACACACACACACACACACACACACACACACACACACACACACACACACACACACGTTGTGGTGAATGCTGTTTCCGGTGGGAAAATGTTTTTGCCTGGTGCTTGTACTATAAGAACCGAGTGGTCCCAGAGGTTGGGGGATGATGAATCAGTTATGGTCCCAGTGAAGGGGAAAAAAAAAAAAAAACCTCTACAAAAACATCAAGCAGCACATATTCCAGCTTTAAAAGCCATAAGTAAGAGTGCTAGAAAGCTTAACGGGAAGATCAATCGCTGGTATGGGTTAGCGAACCTGCTCATGGGTTTATCTTTTATTGACCTTAATGGGACCCAACACAATTATTTAATATGACTACTAGTCCAATATCAATTTTGTATACGAATTCCATACATACATTCCTAAAAAAAAAAATTATTAATACATATACATGATGATGTAAGCATATGGCAATGTGTACAAAATGTCCTGATTGATAATGCATGATAACAGCACATTTTATCTCTACGTATTATAATACAATGCAGAAAAAAAATGAACAGTCACAAAAACAACATGCATGCAAATTGCTTACCTGCCCATTTAGTATTCTTGTGAAAAGTGTGTTTTTGTCATTCAGCTTCAGGCTCAGGTCTAAGAAAGTCAGTTTATTTGTACTGACTTGAAACCTGTCATTGGTGAAGAGCGCCCCAGATATTCTGTTGTAGCACTCCACAGGACCCAGCCCTCTTTTCTTGGGCGGAGCACACCAGTCAAAACTAGAAAGAGAATATCATAAGGGTAGTATAGAAACCAGCCAACCGCCAATGATGCATTGAGGCACCATTGATCTGCAACATAAATGGCAGCCGACAGCAAATGGGTTAAATAAATATCTTTACAGAAATTATTATTTGTATTTATTAACATGCAAGATACGCCAATACGGGGCTGTTGATTGCTTGTATTGCAACAGTTATAGGCACTTCGACTGTACAGCCAATACAAGCTCATTCCCTCAGTATGCATCCATTCTCCCTTTCTTTCTTTCCTTGTATTTTTCTCCATATCAGTAAGCACTACTTGGCTATGTTCTCAGACACACATACTTAGCGGACATGGGCAACAGATGTATTTCTTGCGAATAACTTAATTTCCTGTGACTGCCGCCAATACATGGGAGCAGCATGTCAGTCCGATTTTGAGACATCCTATTTCAGTGGTCGGCAACATGATCTCCTGCAAGGGTCGCACATCATGCCTAAAATCTGTAATAAGGAAATATCACCCATAACCCTCTCAGGGCCACCAAAATTGGAACGTTTCAGGCCTGAGGAAAGGGCATGGACTCGTTGCTATGTGTGCCAGAGAACAGAACAGTAGATGTCTAGATTAGGTCTAAACCTCTTATGTTTTAAAAATGTCTCCAAAAAATGTCTCCTGCCATAAGTGTGTTAAATCCAGCTATACAGATACTGTATATCATTTTCATCCTACTTTGCAATATATTTGAATGCTGATCCAAACCATTGATGTTCCTGTATTGACACACGAATAAAGAACACACACACATATTTGTGAACACACACAATACTTGGAGTTCGATGCTTTCTCCTACATAGACATTTATGCATATATATATATATATGTGTGTATTTGGGAGGGGGGTAGTGTGTGCATGTGGGTTTTGGGGGGGGATTAGTGTGTGTGAGTATTTCGTAGGGTAATGCATGGGTGTGCAAACTTTTCCCCGTGCGCACCCCTGCCTGCTCTCCTCGCCACCTCATGCCCCCCCCCCTCCTTAACCCCGGCGTCAAATAACGCGCGGGGTCTTGTGCCGTCACGTGACCCCGCGCCGTCATTTGACGCCGGGTTACCAGGATGACTCGTCGCTGGAAGGTAAGTGTATTATAGAGGCGTCGCGTGTGTATATATATATATATATATATATATATATATTATATTATAATATATATAGATTATAGTAGTATATATATATATAGTATGTATAGTATAGTATGTATATATATATATATACACACGCGATGCCTCTATAATACACTTACCTTCCAGCGACGAGTCATCCTGGTAACCCGGCGTCAAATGACGGCGTGGGGTCACGTGACGGCACAAGACCCCGCGCGTTATTTGACGCCGGGGTTAAGGAGGGGGGGGGGCATGAGGTGGCGAGGAGAGCAGGCAGGGGTGCGCACGGGGAAAAGTTTGCACACCCATGCATTACCCTACGAAATACACACACACACTAATCCCCCCCCAAAACCCACATGCACACACTACCCCCCTCCCAAATACACACACTACACATATATATCATTACACGAGGGGCTATCTTCTTCAAAGCATATTAATCACCAGCTCTCCAGGCGCATTATCACTAATCTGTTTCACTTATTGTCCAAATAAAAATCACAATGTTTTCTTGGAGTAAGTTTGGCCCACTTCCGGAAATACAACGAGAAACCCAAAATACAATATTCTGTTCTCACACACAAAAGGCAAAGGGATCGATCATAAAATAATTTAAAAAAAGGAGATTCACTAAAGAAAGCTCAAGAATGTCAGTTTTAAAGTAAGAGATGCCACAAGGTTGCACCTTTAATATGTGAAACACACACACACACACACACACACACACAAACACACACTTTGTGATAACACACACAATATGTGAAAAACACACACACTTTGGGCCTGCCTCTTTGCTGCACTGTCCTGGGTTGCCGCACCCCAGCTGCTGCCTCTCTACCGCACTGTGCTGCCGATGACTGTGGGGGGCCCCGGCCGCCGATGGTCAGGCTTCTTGTTGCCATCGAGCATCTCCCCAGCTGCTGGCCTGCCTCCTACACTGTCCACCCTGTGACATAAGCACGCGCTGGAAGTTGCGGTGCGCACTTCCAGTGAGCACCAGCGTCAGAGAGGCCCGGCGTGGGACTGCGTAGGAGGCGGGCCAGCAGCTGGGGAGGTGCCCGGTGGCAACAAGAGGCCTGACCAGCGGCGGCCGGGGCCCCCCACACTCATTGACAGGACAGTGAGGGAGAGAGAGGCAACAGCTGGGAGCGGCAACCTGCGGACGGAGGAGAGCCGCATGTAGGTGCGGAAAGAGCGCATGCAGGTTGCCAACCCTTGCCCTAAGAGGATTCTGGGTGAAGAGAGACTGTTTGTTCATAAAGGAGAGGCCGTTTGTGCTCATAAGAAAATACTGTGTTTTGTTTGAATATTTGACCAGTGTGAACCAGCGAGGGATGAGTTAATGTTTCAAGGATACAAGGCAGCATGAAAAATCTAATTCAGCTATGTAGCCAACCTTGGTGTTCCAGATACAAGACAGGGCAGCCAGACTTATTCCATGCATCCCACACAGCTAGGCCCAGCAACAGATAACACTAAATACAGACAATACAATTATAGAAGGGAGGTATTTGGAGCATGTGCAGAGAGAATGCTAGAAGTAAGAATGATTAGTGTGACAGCTTTTAGAAAGGTATAAGTATTACACACTAAATAGGATTCCTTTGTCTAGATCAGAGAAGAAGTTTGATTGTTTTGTCCTGCACACAGAGCTGGCTATTTTACTCGTATTGATGCTGCACTCATAATAAACAATTTCTACTCTTTGAGCACAATTCTGTGTCAGCCCCCCCTTTTACATATACCAAAATACATATATACCTATGTGCCCATGCAGAGACATACAAACACCAAAGGATAAACATACACAGATACATTACTACATATACATTACACAGAAATGTAAATACATACATACAGTATATAGAAGCATCAGGGAAACACAGGCGGCAGCTGCTCCCCTCTTTTATTAAATATCATTTGGCTGGGGTGAGATTAAGTGAGGTGTGGTTAATGTGGCAGACACCACACACCTCTACAGCAGCAATGGCTCCGTCTTGTGGTCAGGATTTCCAGAGCGGCAACCGGGAGTCCAAATTAGGCAGCCTGTTTCCCAAATTATCAGGCTGCCGGTAAACTTGAAGTGCAGTGCTGCAGAGCGCCCGTGGGTCGCCCCTGTAAGTGCCTGCCTAAAGCCTTCGCAGAGCGAAAGGAGGTCAACGTGAAAGAAGAACATGGTGACAGAGGACAGTGGTTGGGGGCACAGGTGGGATCCCAGGTGTGCCACCTGTTGCACCAATACCATTGATAAATGAATGGGCATTCCTTTTTTCCCAACCCGCGTTTTTACTAGCTTGGAAGACAAGTTTTGGTTTGTTAAATCAGGGTTGTAGATTCCAATAATGTAAGCGGGGTGTCAATACTCACTCTTCAATGGAAGTGTAAGGAATCAACCTTCCATTCCAGAAACATTCAAATATTGGTCTTTTCCCTCGAGCTCCCTTTTCTACAATAATGCATTCATCGTCGTCGTCATCATCACTAATTCCTACACAAGGTGAAAAACACCAACACTTTAAATGGTAAAAATCATGGTTACTTATTTAAAAAAAATAAATAAATAATAGTCGAGGCATATTAATTTCTTTTAAGTTTGTGGTCAATGTTAAAAATAGCCTTCATATTATCCAGTGAGAAATGACAAGGCGCACCAGGGGTTAATGCAAGCCTGGGAACTTTAAGGAGTTCACCATCCCAAACTTACAATGAGTGGTAATGCTGCACAAAGGTCCGTGGCTGAATCCCGTCACAACAATGAGAACAAGGAACTCCAGGGTATCCGCGCAATGACCATCTGAACCGGCGTGTACGTCGTCAGGGGGCCCTGATGAAGCACGGTACAGACATACCCCGGTTTAAGGACACTCACGAGTAAGTACATATCGCTCAATAGGCAAACGGCAGTTCACACATGCGCCTGTCAGCACGTCCTGAACAGCAATACTGGCTCCCTACCTGTACCGAAGCTGTGCGCAAGCGGGGAGGCTATAGAGCCTGTTACACATGTGTTATTTACATCAGTTATGCACGTATATGATGTTTGCCGTACAGTAAATGCATCGATAAGTGGGAAAAAGGTAGTGCTTCACTTTAAGTACATTTTCGCTTTACATACATGCTCCGGTCCCATTGCGTACGTTAATGCGGGGTATGCCTGTATTGTGCAAAACGCATTGAGGTGCGTCATCACTTTTCGATGACGTACACGCCGGTTCAGATGGTCATTGCGCAGATGCCCTGGAGTTCCTTGTTCTCATGCACCAAGACTTTTGTTGGTGCCCACGACTGACTGGCTGTGTGTGTGTGTGCGGGCTACTTAAGTCGGTTCACTTGTAGTCACCGCTGATAGTGCAAGCAGCTCAGCGGGATCGCTCCAGTCAATGTTAGGGAAGGTGCAGGATGTGAAATGCTGCTTCATTATTGTTCTGTATTTAGTTCTAGGCAAGTTCTTTAACTGCCTCCTTACTTTATACCCAAGGCGGAGAGACCGTACAGGACTCCAGCTGCGAATGCAATGGCATTGCCAAGGAAGGTGGTTTACATGTAAAAAAACACGTGTTTTTTTTAAAAATTTTATTTCAAGGTTTCTTGTAACATTAAATGTGTTTTGTGTATTATTTGGTGTTCATCTATTTATTTGCCCTGAAAAAAAGAAAAATGGCTTACATTAATTGGTCGGTGCCTGCCACTCTCTCCTGAACTCTCAAGTGTGAGCACTGAGTTAGGTGAATACAACTATGAAGTATTTAATCCATACAATACAGGATAGCCCGATGCTTTGGTCCCCAGGGGGAACTTCTTTAGGGGTCCCTCTGGGGACCAAAACGTCAGGTTATCCTGAATTATGTGGATTAAATAAACACTTCATACTTGTATTCACCTAACATGTCCAGTACTGGTTGTGAAAAGTTGTGAAACTTTTGTTTATAATGTAGTACCGTCTATGATTAGATGGTACCGCGCACGGCAATGCCTTCTAAAGGCACAACAGAATTTCTAAATCCTGAGAGAGCGTTGTGTGTAGGGCTGTGTGTGTGTGGGGCTGTGTGTGTGTGTGTGGGGGGGGGGGGGGGGGGAGTGTGTGAATAAACACTTCTGTACTTGAGCTACAAAGCATTTACAATATAGCAAACTCCCAAATTATAACAAAAATGAGCACATTAACGTCAACTGTTTCATAACTGTAGTCAATGATAAAACAAGCTTGATATTTATCTCAAACCAATAAATATCCGACACATTCAGCTTAACCTACACTAATGTTGAGGAAATTATTACTTTGCACTAAACAAAAAAGACAAAGAGAGCGAGACAAAAAGGTAAATACAATAATGTATTGAAACAGTATAGCTAAAATACAGTATGCTATGAAAATGTATATAAATCTTATGATTTATATTTCAGCGCAGGAAGCACAAGGAAATTATTATCCATATATATAGTTCCATGTCTGTCCATCATGCTCTGTATCTTCTATAGCCTTTTTGCTATCTGATCAAGGAATGGAAAGCGCTTCACGCCATTTCAGAAAAATATTTGCATTCGTGAATGTCAACCTTATTTGGTACCGGAGACCTCGAGAGAAAAAAAATGTGGTGTGGGATTTTTAATACTGAATACAATTTCAAATCAAATTATAAATCCTAATCCCCCTCCATCAAGAGCTCATAGAGAAGGGATAGGGAAGAGAGAAAAGAAACAGCGTGACAGACTGCTCCCCTGCGCTTCAAAGCTCCATCTCCATCATTATCTATCCGAACGTTCTATAAATCCATGTTTTACATAGGTAAGTCTATACTTATTTTCATTTGCGCTTTTCACTTACACATCTTGCATATCGTGCGTATGCATGGCCTGTGCTCGTTTAGTTACAAGACAGCAACATATTACGCAGTCCAGTAAATAACAGCATAATTAACATTAAAAAAAACATACAGTACATTGATTGATGCAATAGGCAGTATCGAAGTAATACTGTGACAGCAAAACAAAAAATTTGCTGAAAAACCTTGGGTGATGTTGTAGAAGGGAACATCTTTTATCACCGCAGCTCTGATGCCGTGTCCTGAGCTAGCAATTAGTCAGCCGTGGGCCGTAATCATTTTAATTCCCTCTTTTATAGCCATGTTACCTCCACCAAAAAATGTCCTGGCATGCGCAATAATCACAACGGTTTGTCCTGAAAATGCCCCCAAGGTTTATCGACAATTTCTAAAAACCAATTGCAGTTACCAGACACAGATCTTTAAAATGAAATTGTACCATTTGAAAAATCATGTAAAAATCCATGTAAATGCATTGGGACTGAACGGGCCTGGAGGAACCTGCTCCAGGTAGGTTATAACCAGGAGAGATATAAATGACTTGTCCAAGGCCACACTGGTAAGAAGAGGTAAGATTTTACAAGAAATATAGTTTCAACCTACTGCCAAACTAGGTCTAAAACGTTTCGTTACCCTGTGTGACCATATAGTGGCCTCGTCCAATGCTTGGTGGATAATCGCTGCGACCAACATGAAGGCCCATTTTGAAACACGCAGACTTACTTGATGAAAAGAATGGATCATCCGGAAAGGTTTCTCGGTCGTACAAGAACGGATGGTAACGTATTATTCCCTCCACTACACCTTCTCCATCAACCAGGGCTTTAAACTCAAAGCTTTCAGATGCAGTCTTAATGAACAACGTCTGCATGTCATCTTTGATCTCTCTGAGGTTAACAATCTTGGGTAACTTCCCCTTTTCAAACATGTAGATCTGTAGGACAAATGAACAAATGATTCAAATTCCTGCCAGCAAAACAAAGATTTTTTTTTTAATGCTTTCATACTGAGTTTCACCAGAGTTGATTTACCTGCGGCCCACAGAGAGGCTCTGACTGGATGGGTGGTGGTCAGCCAAGGGGAGTGCCTTGCAGACCGGCCAAGGGGAGGGCCTTGCAGACCGGCCAAGGGGAGGGCCTTGCAGACCGGCCAAGGGGAGGGCCTTGCAGACCGGCCAAGGGGAGGGCCTTGCAGACCGGCCAAGGGGAGGGCCTTGCAGACCTGCCAAGCAGCCTGCAGAGGGGCGCCCAGGCCTAAAGAGGCAGTGGCCCGTAAACAATATGGTCGCATGCAACGGGATTAGGACAGCAGTCCGCACCCTCCCACCCAGACTCTTCGTGGTACACATTCTTTGCATAAACCAAAGTAATAGTCATCTGGGGGCTCTTATTTACAGCACTAGTTCCCTAACTGGGTTAGGAGAGTATACTAAGGTAGGGGGGGGGGGGGGGGGGGGGGGCGGCAGTTACAGAAGCCCCGCGCTTCCCCAAAGGCATTTAAATGAAATGCTGGGGAGCGCGCGAGGCCTCTGAAATTTACTTATCTTGGCTTCGGGCAACGCGTCGCCATGGCAACAATACGGCGTCATGTGACTTAACATGAACCAGATCCTAGTAAAGGGGGGAGGTGCGAGCACTGGAGCTGAGCAGGCAGAGGGGTGCAGCAAGTTTGTGCAACCCTGTACCAAGGGATAGACGGTAGATGTAGTAACTACACTGTTTAGTGTCTTAATGTTTCTTAATTTATGCAACACTAGATTAACATTGCACAACACAAAATAGCATCTTTTACGTATTACATTACATTAATTCAACACTATGACAAATGGCATTTCAACAGCTGGCAAATGATGTATACACGGAAAGAGGCTAATTCCATCATGTAGATCACGGCTCTTCAACTTGCATCCCTGTACACCAAATCTGGCCTGCAAAGGGCTTTGGAGTGCCTGTTCCTGCTAATTTATTTGCAGCTGCTTAGGCAGCTAAGTGCAATTTTGCACACAAACTTCCATTTAAACCAAAGGTAATATTAATATACATGGTGCATATGTTATAAATGCTTGCAAAATGTTAAGATATAAGATTTAAAATGTAAAATTAAAAAGTTGGACTCAGACTGAAGCACTTATTTACAGACGGTTATGTCATGTACACAGAGGTTTATAACAAAAATACTTTACTACGTGAACTATGATATACTGATGGTATGTCATACAGTTGTGTGAAAAAGAAAGTACATCCTCTTTGAATTCTATGGTTTTACATATCAGGACATACTAACAGTCCAAAACAGTTCCTTAGCAGCTCTTAAAATTAGGTAAATACAACCTCAGATGAACAACAGCACATGACATATTACATAGTGTCATGATTTATTTACAAAAATAAAGCCAAAATGGAGAAGCTATGTAAAACCCAAGTACATCCTTGCTGCTTCCATAGGAATTAAGATGCTAAGTAGTAGACAGGTGCTGCTAATCAAATGCCCTCGATTAATTGATCATCAGGATGTGTGACCACATCTATAAAAGCCAAAGTTTTATCAGTTTGCTGGTCTGGAGCCTTCAGGTGTGTTACCACAATGCCAAAGAGGAAAGACATCAGCAATGATCTTAGAGAAGCAACTGTTGCTGCCCATTAAATCGGAGAAGGTTTATAAGGCCATTTCCAAACAATTTAAAGTCCATCATTCTACAGTGAGAAAGATTATTCAAAAGTGGAAAACATTCAAGACGTTGCCAATCTTCCCAGGAGTGGACATCCAAGCAAATTCACCCCAAAGTCAGACCGTGCAATGCTCAGAGAAATTACAAAAAAAAAAAAAAAAACAAGAGTTACATCTCAGACTCTACAGGCCTCAGTTAGCATGTTAAATGTTAAAGTTCATGACAGTACAATTAGAAAAAGACTGAACAAGTATGGTTTGTTTGGAAGGGTTGCAAGGAGAAAGCCTCTTCTCTCTAAAAAGAACATGGCAGCACAGCTTAGGTTTGCAAAGTTGCATCTGAACAAACCACAAGACTTCTGGAACAATGTCCTTTGGACAGACGAGACCAAAGTGGAGATGTTTGGCCATAATGCACAGCGCCACGTTTGGAGAAAACCAAACACAGCATATCGGCACAAACACCTCATACCAACTGTCAAGCACGATGGTGGAGGGGTGATGATTTGGCTTGTTTTGCAGCCACAGTATCTGGGAACCTTGCAGTCATTGAGTCGGCCATGAACTCCTCTGAATACCAAAGTATTCTAGAGTCAAATGTGAGGCCATCTGTCCGACAACTAAAGCTTGGCCGAAATTGGGTCATGCAACAGGACAATGATCCCAAGCACACCAGCAAATCTACAACAGAATGGCTGAAAAAGAAAAGAATCAAGGTGTTGCAATGGCCCAGTCAAAGTCCAGACCTCAACCCAATTGAAATGCTGTGGCTGGACCTAAAGAGATCTGTGCATAAACAAATACCCGCAAACCTCAATGAACTGAAGAAACATTGTAAAGAAGAGTGGGCCAAAATTCCTCCACAACGATGTGAGAGACTGATAAAGTCATACAGAAAACGATTACTTCAAGTTATTGCTGCTAAAGATGGTTCTACAAGCTATTGAATCATAAAGGTACAGTATACTTCGTTTTTCACACATGGCATCTCCATTTTGGCTTTATTTTTGTTAAATAAATCATGACACGGTGTAATATGTCATGTATTGTTGTTCATCTGAGGTTGTATTTACCTAATTTTAAGACCTGCTAAGGAACAGATGATTGTTATTATGTCCTGATATGTAAAACCATGGAATTCAAAAATAGGGTGTACGTTCTTTTTCACACAACTGTATATACCTCCAAGTAACTGTGAAACAAATATGAAACGACTGTAAAACAATAAAACCGTTAAAAATAGTTTTGAAGTCTTGATATAATTACGTTTTCAATACAATATACTTTCGGCCTTTCTGGTAATTTTTATTGTTATCTGGCCCCTTTGGAAAACTAGTTGCAGAGCTCGGATGTAGATCCCAATAAAGAAAGCATGCAGACTAGAACCTACACAGGGCTGAGGAGATTTATCGAATACATGTTGTGAACCAGACTAAACGTGTGAGACATAAGTGGACATTGTAATCATTCTGTAAGCCAATAATCATTATGTTATACAATTTTATTCTGGATATAACGAATCCTTGCAAAAGCAATGAAGTTAAGCAATTGGATATGTAGGGCAAATGGGCTTGAAATTGTACGTTCACATATAGAGACTCTTTTCTAGTTGTTGATTTTGAGGATTAGGACATCTCACATTCAATAATTCACTAATGGCTAGAGATATCACAAGAACCGATTAAAACACATTTGCAGCACATCAATTCAGGGGGACTCTTAGCAGTAAGTCTTAGAACTGTAGTCCCCATTAAAACTAAATAGAAAATTTATTCTTTAGCGTAATTTTCTTTTCCCAGAATAAGTTCATTGCGTTGATACGTATGGTAGCTTCGCCCATCAGTCTTGGGTAGGACAGAAAAAAAGGCTCTTACCGGTGTGCCATAAAAGGCTCCTCTCATCTTATTATTTATAAAATGTTTTTCCAGGAAGGAATACATTGAGAGTTACCTCTCGTCTTCAAGTATGTCCTGGGCATTTAGTTATGATGACAAATAATACATGGTTACAATACATAGTTACATAAGTGTATGTATTATTTTATTTATTTTTTTATTATGTTTTATAATGAAGGTGGCCTTTTTAATCATTGCATGGTTCGAAGAGAGACACAAAAATGATCAAATCATATACAGGTAGAACCACACACTGCATGGGAATAAGCTCCTCGTTGTTTTAAACAAGTAATTGAGACATGATTGTCAAAAATCATGCAGGTCTCAAAATCCCTGATCTGGTAAATATGAACAGTACAGGCTGGTAGGACTTCATTGAGCATCTCCCTTTGCAACAAGAGGCTCAATACAAAACAAGTCATCATTGTAATAATCCATGAAAAAAACAAGAAAACAAAACAAAATCCAACCACACAACAAATACCAGGGGGGGGAAAAAGTCACTTAACACTTTAATTTCTCATCACCCATTGTAACATTTGCCAGACATGATTTTAATAGCAGTGAGGTTAAGACTTCCACAAGATCTCAGACTTAGTATTTACCCAAGCTAAATCTCCCTTGCTATTTCCTAATACGGACGGGAAAACACTCAACGTCATGAACTTATTCCAGGGGGGGAAAAAATTACGGTAAAAGATACATTTTCTATTTTCCCATTTACCATTCATGGCGGTGATACGTATGGGGACATACACAAGCAGTTGAGTGAGAAAATTAACATGATACTTGGAACAAGCAAAAGACAAATAGACAAAAAAAAACACAGATGCCCAGATTCCTTTTATTCCAATATATTGTATAACACCCTGCGCCCAAAGCTTGCGCCACCGAGGATTGGATGTCAAGCCTATAATGCTTTATAAATGTGTGAAGCGATGACCACACTGCTCCTTTCCTAAATTCTGCGGGCGATGCTTGTGCTCCGAGAGCCCATGATGTAGCCATTGTTCTAGTGGAGTGAGCTTTAAATCCTTCAGGAACTTGTTTCCCTCTATGCGTCACGGATACAGATGGTGATCCAATGAGCAATGGAAGCCTTCGATGCTGCTTGCCCCTTTCTGGTACCCAGTGGAAGTACGAAGTCTGACTTTCTAAAGTCCTACACTCGCTCCAGATAGTGTTTAAAACATCTCTTTACATCCAGCTTGTGCAGCTGTTCGTCCTTTAGATTTATGGCTGAGGAACAAAGGATGGCAGTACAATATCCTGATTATGTAACATGCAGACACGGTTGAATGAATCCATTCCTAGATTACAGCGCAACTTCCTGATCAGAGGTGTCTAGGCGTTCTCCTTCCGACAATATCTGACCCCTCAGATGACGACCTTCTTCTGTCCAGACTTGTCTTTGACCTCTCTGACAGTCCCTTACCTGATTGTGACACTACCGTTTCCACAGTCTGCATCACTGTGTCCTTCATCCATTGAAGAAAATAATTAATTTGATCCGGAGCCTGGACGGCTGCAGCTTTAAGGCTACGCTTATAGTGACGGCGATGGTCAGGCGACGGTCGCTGGAAAATCAAATAGAGATGACTTCCAGCGATTGCGACCAATCCGTCGCGCCGCACTTACTATAAGCGCACGCGACTGAAGCAATGCATTTGTTTTGTCACAACGTCGCGTCGCTGTCGCCGGCACCATAAGCGCAGCCTAAGGCAGTCCTCACATAATCTCTTTCCTTCCAAAGCCGACTTGTCACTTGCTGCAAAGCTCTTTTGTATCTTATATTTTTCTTTTTGTGATGCAAAGCCTCCACAGACAACTTTAAAGTTTCCTCCTTAAGTAATCCAACATAGGTACTATATACATAAAACAAACATTAAGTTCAACAAATCTTCTGCTCGCTCTTTGAATAAAGTGTGAACTAGTACTACCCCAGAAAGTTTTGGAAACGACCCCATGGCTGTATTGCCCTCCATAGCTTGCAGCATACACTCCTCTCCTTCAGACCACACAAGGAGCACTTGATTGCCTCAGTTGTGTGTTTTTCAGCCCCCATGAGGTTTCCACAAGCTTAACGCTGTACTTCCTGGTTTGCTGCATTTCCGGTATCCGGCGCGCTCCTGCTTTGACACCACCGGCGTGTTCGTTTCTATTGCTATGGAGTGTGCGTATCTCCTCATTTGGTCTGTCTCCCGCTGCGCTCAGAAGCGACTCTGCAGTCCACCCTGGTCATTCCTGGGGCCGTCGGTTAGCAGTCTCATGAAGCGAAACCAGAACTTCGACAGAGGAGAGGCACGGAGAGAACTCTTTCGCCGGCTGAACTACACTGGTAGTCCTCAGGTGAGTGTCCAAAACACAACACACCTAGTCTGAGAACAGGAAAAAAATGGACTACAGGCGAGGAGGAGGAGCCTTTTATAGCACACCTGCAGAAACTTTTTTCTGTCCTACTCAAGACTGATGGGCAGAGTTACCCATAAATATCACAGCCATGAACGTTGAACGGGAAATACTGATTATTTTTTCTGTGATAAATGGATTATCTGAAACGTGTGCTGATCAGATAGTTGTTGTCCTCTATGTTTGCCGGTTTGACCAATTATGGCATAATTACTTAAATATGAAAAACAAAAAACGTTTACAATCTAGAAATCAGATCACCAAAATTAGATTGGATAGAGATTGTAAAAACCCTCAAACATTTGATTACGATTAGTTTCAATCATTTTTTTAAATTAAAGATTTAAGAGAGATTAGAGATATCTATATATCTACAAGTCTAGTACAATTTTCGGCAACCAAATTTGTAGCTAAATGTGTCCGCAGTGCACCAACCCGTGGATGTTTCCCTGTCGGGAACATGGAGCAGCATCAGTACATTAAACCTATTGAATATGACACCGTGGACATTGGCCATTTATATCCAGTGCCCAATAAAGGAACTTCCATTACCTATTCCTTTCCATCAATTTTATATCAAGAGAAACCAAGTCGCAGAGATTTACCTCAATGTCAATATTGTTGAAAGGTCCTACAGTGCGTTCGGCTCCATTCGATACATTTCCTTTTGGTCCATGGATGTAGTAATGGTATATGTGCCTGAAACAAATGTTGTCATTAGACAATAAGCTGAAACTAGTTGCTAAGCATCAAGCACACCGGGTTTTTTGAGACATCATATGATTTGTGAAGACTTCTCATTTTTTATTCTTACCAAACAAAAAGTATGCCACCAAAATGTTTTTTAAAAAGAGCAGGGAAAAACCTTCACCTACAAAATAATTTTCCACCATTCTGTCCAACCACCAACGTTAAAAAATTTTTTTATAAATCATCGGGCACATACAACTGCCAGAAATTGTTTTGGCAAAAACTCCTTCATACTTACGCCAACTGCCTCGTCCACAGATGATGGAAATTCCTCAGGTACTGTATGTGCACAGGCTGAACACCAGTTATTATCACACTTGTGAAGCTGTCCTTTCCTTTCTCTTCCAGGATAAGATTGTGGAGAAAGTGTTCATCTTCTGCAATGTGCGAGGAATCAGCTGGCTACAAAGATAAAGTGTAACAGGTGAAGTCCAAATACACTTTACGTTGCCCTAAAAAGAAGATATGTGTTAAGATAAAGATCAGACCCTTTCCTAAGGGGACAGCAAAAAGTCTGCTGATGGCTCTTCAGCAACGTATAGATCAACATAGGGTTAACAAGTGCCTGATACTGAAGAAACACCATTAGAACTGTTGCAATCTACTACAAAAAGCAGGTCACAGCTTCTTGTGGCCAAAGAGTTCTCTCTCTCTCTCGCTCTCTCTGCTACAAGCAATGAGGATATAGGTTTCTTCTAAGGAAGTTATATAGGTGGAACATCTCCAAGTGCAGAAAAATCTTAATAAGCGAAACAGAAAAAAAGTATATCATACTTTTAGGAGAGAAACGAATGTTCAGTAGAAGAATAAAAAAGACTAATTGTATCCACATACCATTGGCGTATGCACAAATAACAGTCTGCTTTCATATGAAGAGAGCTGAAACCCCAATAGGCTGTGGATACAACTTGCTTCAGCCGAGTCTTCATTGTAATGTGTAAATGTATGTAAATTGTCTTTATATATTTAAACAATCCTTTTAAGTAGGGCAGATACTGGAGTTTCCTCCAAGTATGATCTTTTATTAATTTTCCAACTCTCTATTTGCACCTTTGGAAAGTTGATTTCTGAAAGTCCATCCTCACCAACAAAGAATAACAAACAATTGTCATTTAACAAACACTCAAATCAGATTTTACATACGCCTTACACTTTTATTCTTCAGGGAACACATTACCTAGAACATTTCCCCTCTGGAATATCAGAGAAATATATATTTTGCTTGAGGCTGATGTAACAGGGTAAACACAGATTCACACTTTCAGTGTTTCTGGCCAGGGTTATTTCATGCCACAACAGAAACATGTATTACATAGGACGTGAAGAGTTGTCCCGTTCGGGATAGTGAAAGCTTGGTTCACATTTTTTTTTTCCCATTTTCATAACTTCAATAAAAGGATTTGTTTGGTTGCAAAAAACTGCACTGCCAAACTTTGTGAATAATCACCAGATTTTGCAAAAGATGACCAAAAAAAAAAAAAAGAAAGAAAAAAGCCTGAGAACTCATGAAAACACAGGCAAATTTTTAAACTCTGATTAAATGTAACACTTGCTACGTTTTTGGTCTGGCAAATTTCCTAAAATCAGTTTTGCAAATACCTGAAAATCTACTTCACCATCGTTCTGCCTGTCTATTTTTTAAAGGTGAACAATTCCTACATTAAACACCATAGAATGCCTGGTTTACCAGACATGAACATGGATTTAAAAAAATTACTTTGTTTTTTAAATCATAGCTAGCAATTTTAAAAAGTTTAGATAGCCTGCCCTCTGACTTTCTTTGCAAGGCCAAACAATTCAACAATAATTCCCTCCAACATTCTTGGTGCATACTGTACAGTATGTCCTGCCTTTACCCATCTGCTCTTTTGAGCTTACTTTAACCTCGATCACCAACTTGCTTTTCTTGTTCCCAAAATTCCCACTGCACACCATTCAAATCACTACTCTTATATTAGTAGATTTACTTTTTTTGTAAACCTGCCTCATCACATACAATAGCAAAACATTTAAGTGTATTTTGCCTTCATACAAACTAAAAACACCATTATCCCCAAAGTTCTGCAAAATCAAACAAGGGACAAAGTGAAGAAGCCAGTATAGAATGTATTCTTGAAATTGCGTCACCTTTCTGTTCCTAATAAAACCAGTATAGATGGCTTCTTTGTTTTTCTCTTTCTTCTCAAAATCTTCCTTGGAAAGAACAAATTCATGAACATCCTGCGAGTCTGAAGGCTTAGTAATAACCTGTTAAATAAATAAAAAAAGATAATTACGTTGCCAGCCTTACAGATGCAACAGGGAACACATCTATAAACACGTTACAGTGGTCTACTTTCAACTGGCACCAGGGGTAAGAATTTGGGCAACAAAACATGAGCTCTTGCATTGGCCAGAAAAGACATTGATTGAACAGGTAAATTAAATAAAGAATATTCATTTTTATCTGACAATTTTTTAAAGTTTAAATAGACCTGGGGTGACCATTACAAGTGGCAACAACACATGGGCTGTATTTTTAGGCGGGTGAGGGGGGAGGGGGAAGGATGACACCACGATTGTAAAGTCATCAGAATTTGAATTCAATATTATTTTGATGACCAATATATGCACTACTTAGGACTTATTTTATGGAGTGCTGTGTATGTGTGTGAGAGACTACATGATTTACGTTCAGCAGATCCGGCTTTAGTACTGTTTGGTGCTAGCAGAAAATAACGTTGTTGTGACCATGCTATCTTGGATATCCCTTTAAGATCTACTGACATATCCATGACCCAGCAGAAGTGTGTGTTAAGATTGAAAGGTTGCTTAGTTAAGTGTCATTAACAATTAAGATATTGCAGGACCCTTTGGCAAGGAAGAGGTTAAGCACAGTTGATGTTCTTACTTGAGCCGAATGACCAACAAAGAAAACCGCCTGCTTGCCTCCGACACCAAAGTAAGAGATATCACTATTCAGACTGCGTGGTACTGGTGGAGGGCGGACATACCCAACATGATCACTAATAAAGAAAATAAGTTATTGAAGACTTGTGAGAAACAGTGTACAATAGGAAAAGGGACACAAAAACACACATATATCTTTTGTTTTTAGTAGACAATTTATTGCAAACTATTGCTATATTCACATGTGAATTCTATTGACACAAAATTGGTCCTCCACTGGTTATATATCAAAAAAAAAAAAAAACAACTCTTTTTACTTAAATTACATTCTTTTATCTATTAGCTACTTTTAGTGTGCATATGATATGGATATGTAGATATATATAATAATTCTAAGATATAATTATAATTCTAACCTTAAGGTATTAATGTCTCTCGTAAACTTTGACAAGCGATACACAGCCCAGTTTTTAAGTTGGGTGGAGCTCATTCCTTTCCCATTGTCAGTCACTGCAACAGCCGCATTTCCTTGGGACTCATCAAAAAGCTTTTCATATTCAAAAACAAAAAAACACCAAGAAATAAATTGATACGGAAAATATACAGACAGAAAGACAACAAAGAAAAATACATATAGACTATACTGGGGCTCCTTACCAGTCTTATCTGTATATTGCGGATGCCTGGATTCTGGGCAGTTGCCGACAAAGCGTTGTCTATTAACTCTGCCAAGGCAAACGCTACCAATAATAAAAAGAGATGTTATTTCTTAAATGAAAATTTGAACTTCACGGTTTGGGCAGAGAAAAAAAAAATATGATCTATTCCACTCTGAAATAAGCAGCATTTGTATATTTCAACCATGCGAACGGAAGCACAAATACCACATAACGGCAAGCTACAGTGCCTGCAACACAATACACTCTGCTCACTGGCACTGGTGTCAGGACGCCTGCACAGGCCCCGCACTACATTCAGAACAAAATATAAACATTTCCTGCACATTCAATTGGACAGACACCAACAAGAGGAGGAAAGGGGACAATAGCCCCATATTTTATTTGTTTTAATTATATTTTTGCTACATGTTTGCTTGAATTTATTTTTATTAGTTCACAGACACCTGTGGTATTTAAGTTGTTAAGCTTTTCTTGTCCCCTTCTAAAAGTGCATGGCTGAAAGAGAAATACTTCTTCTGTGTTCTTGATCCTTCTTAATCTATTAATACCATCTATTGATATATTACATGCCAGACACCCATACACCCATACTTGTTATCCTCAAGTCTCAACCACAAGCACACCTCCAGAGTGCCATTTCAGTCCATGCTTAGTACCATTTTCAAATGTCCTGTTACACTTACAGGCATACCCCGCATTAACGTACACAATGGGACCGGAGCATGTATGTAAAGCGAAAATGTACTTTAAGTGAAACACTACCTTTTCCCCACTTATCGATGCCTGTACTGTACTGCAATCGTCATATACGTGCATAACTGATGTAAATAACGCATTTGTAACAGGCTCTATAGTCTCCCCGCTTGCGCACAGCTTCGGTACAGGTAGGGAGCCGGTATTGCTGTTCAGGACGTGCTGACAGGCGCATGCATGAGCTGCCGTTTGCCTATTGAGTGAGATGTACTTACTCGCGAGTGTACTTAAAGTGAGTGTCCTTAAACCGGGGTATGCCTGTATTGCATTTCTCCCTGAAAAGATAGCGCCAGTAAAGTTCCCTCCAGGAGAAACAAAATGGCGGTTTCATTCTCCTATGTTACATGAACCATTAGGATGCCAGAACGTTATCCGATGTAAATATGCCGGCACTACCTTTCAGGTCCCCGGAGCTGGAAAGAATGCGGTTCAGCTCGGGGGACTTCCTGCCTGCCACCTATGAAGGGGGAAAAAGCCAGGAGCAAGGGGTGGAAAAACCCTTTAAAGCAGCAAAACGTGACATCTTATGGTGGTTTTTTTTTTTTTAAAATACATAAATTCTGTAGTATTAAATAACAGTGACTTTTTTTTTGTTTTATTCAACTCTTAATGCAATTTTTAATGTTTAAAGCATCCTTTGATTTCTATAGTGGGGTTTAGCCAATTCTCAAGCAATACAAGCTCTTTGCAAAACTTTCCTGTTTGTGTTCATTTGTCGCAATATTCCCAGCAGTTTGAGCTGTAAACTGTAACAGATCAGGGGTGGCCAATTCCAGTTCTCAAGGGCCACCAACAGGCCTGGTTATAAGGATATCCCTGCAACCTGGCCGGTTCGTGGTCCTTGAGGACCGGACTTGGCCACCCCGGCAAGAGATAATGTTACCGTAATAATATCAGGAAACATTGTAGCTGCTTTGTCACACTGACTGAAGGATTCATTGAAACCGGAAGGCGGCCATTATGTTAGGCACACCATCAGGATTTTTACAGATTTATAACCGCTTAGATGCTATACAACGATTGCCAGCTTAGGCAAGAATGTACAAATATACATTGTCACATGCCAAAAAAGTTGGGAGGTAGCACTGGTGCTTTAGAGACCCCCATGCAATGAATGTGGCACCTAACATTGTAAAGCATTAATTACAATTTTGATGCTAGATAAGAATAATAATAATAAAACAACTCCTGTTTGAAAATATCCAAAGCTTTGAAAGGAAAACAGCTTTATTATTTGTTTAAAGTGTGGTACTAGACTATAACTAAAATGTAGAGAGTCAATGTTCCAATATGTAGGTTAAACAAAAGGATACTTACGCAATGGGTTTTGTCCTTCGCTGGCATAATATTCATACATTCCACTTTTAACCAATGTATCATAGTGCGGTAAAAAATCTATTTTCTCTTTCGTCGCTGAAAGCAACAATTGGTCAATGGACTTGAGGAGGTACAAGGTGATGCCATCTTTTATAATCACATCTGCAAGGACAGAAGAATATAAACAAAATGAGTAATAACTGTTTCACAGTCTGCATTGGTTGCAATGTACAATGCTACAGGTGTGAAGCGATTGCACAAATGCCTGTGTTTTATTAAAGTACCAGGTTTGAACAAAAGGCGCTCAGAATGTTACAAGGGCAAACAAAGAGCTCCTAGAAGTGCACATTTATGCAAAGTTACGTCAAATCCCACACATAGCAAAAACATTTCAAATCATTGCACATGCATTTTATTCGAGCAAATAAAGTTTTGCAACTTTAAAAAAGACTTATTATTCTGTTAGCTGCTTTTCTTTTAGTCCCTTCATGCCAGTACAAAAGAAGAGAGGATTAAGCCCTTCCCAGGAGGGGGTAGGACAAAACGTTCAACAAATCAGACAATTTTAGTCCCGACAAGGCTCCCTGCTTTCCTCATCATATCAGTTTATTTAGTTCTACCCATAACTGTGTGGAGCTTAAAACAGCAATCCAAGCATGCAATATTATTATTTTTTTAAACACAAGATTGAAGCACGAGGTCTCCGGAGCTGAATCTCTTTAATTTCAGCTCCGAGGGCCCGCCCCTTGCTTTTGGATTTACCTCTGTAGGGCGTGCCAGTAGCTGCAGCGCTCGGCTACCAGGGTTCACTTAATGGCGGAGTTTCAAAGCTTCCGCGCCCTGTGAGCCAATAGGAAGCTGTGATGTCATTAGGTGCGGCTTCCTATTGGCTTACGTGATGCAGTAGTTTTAAACCCCAGCTGGAGCTGCTACCGGCACCCGATATGTAGATCTGTACCTCTAGAAGCAGGTGGTCCCACAGAGATGAAATGAATGGGGTTCAGCTCCGGAGACCCCCTGCTTCAATCCCATGTTTAAAAATAAATAAAATCACCCCTTGGATTGCTCTTATACTGAATACCTAAGGCTATTCCCATTTCAACACTCTAAAATTGCCTCAAATCCTCTGAAGTGACAATGCCACTTTAGCAACTGTCCGACTATCCAAGTTTGATATTAACAAAAACAAATCCTGCCCGCTTCAGAAGACTTTGCCTGAATAATACTTACTGAAGTTTGTATCCGTGACTGCCTTCCTGTTGGTTGTTGTGATAACAAATTGCTCATTTGAGGAGATGTCAAACGCCTTTAACAAAGAAAACAAAACAAAAAAAAATCCGTCAGTAACAAGCGCACAAGTAAATCGGTAAATCAAGCGCCTTTTCGACCAAAATGAATATATACTTTCCATGCACCATATATTTAAAAAAATGTACAGCAAGGTTTCCATGCAAATAATATAAGAACGGAAGAGTAATTATTCATTTAGAAAAGCGGGAGGGGTAAAACAAGTGGGGAAAAAGGGTGGAGGATTAGAAAAGGAATGCGAGATCAACGAGTAAGATTGTACAAGGAAACAATGTGTATGCCTTTTTTTTAAAGAAACCGTTTCCCTAAAGTCTCTCAACAGAAACCTCATTGGAGAAGCTTATAAACCAGCGCTCTTTGACGTGGCTCTCAGACTCTGCGCCTGCCGATTTCACACACGTTGGTTAGGCAGCTAAATGCAATTTGTCACAGTGAAACCAACTTGTAAGTTTATGGTTAAAGTAATATATATATATATATATATAATATATATATGTATATAATATACTATATGATATATTATAATAATATATATAATATATACACCACAATTATTAAGGCTATGGTGGGTAAAAAAAAGTGACAAAAACCCTCCACAGTAAAGCATAAAGTAACTGTAAATATTACTGTATTTCGGGGGTAACTGCTTGTCCTTGCCAGATGGGCTCGGGGCGGGCGTCGCCCGGGGGTAGGAGTGAATGGGCAGGGTCAAGCGAACGTGACACCCGGGAACCCACTTGCGACAACGGCCGGCTCTTTAGGGCTCGGCCGGGTACGGGGGCAGCAGGCCAAGGCCTGGCTGACCCTCTGACCCCACTCTGGCATGGACTAGAGCTTACTCCATTATTATGATTGTTAATAAATAAAGCCGCGGCCTTTTATACCTCCAAACTGAGTCTGTCATTACTTGTCTGTTTATATGTGGGTACCAGTTCCAAGTGGGAGGGGGAGGGGGTCCCTCGCAGCCTCCCTGGTCAAGCAATCCCTCCAGCCAATTAGGCGAGGGATGCCCATGACCAGGGGCAAGCCCCCTCCCCCCTCACCTCACTAGGACCCCTGGGCCGCCGTCGCGACCCCTGGGGGAGGGACGGGCTGTCCAAGGGAAGCCTTAAGAGACAGCCGGGAGCCGAATCTTCCATTCTGCTCCCGGTCTGCGATGCATCTCATCCCAGCCTCTGTCTAAAAGCTGTGTTTAAAACAGCATACATTGGCTTGAGGATTTGCTCATTTGCATGTCATTTCCCAGAATCCCTTGCTGCAGTGGAAGCGCTGTATGCTGGGCGATAATGGGGAAAGACAGGGTTGCAGACCTCTCTAAGACATGCAAATAAACATACAGTAATATTTACAGTTGCTATATATATATATATATATATATATATATATATATATATAGCAACAAAACAAACAAGAATGAAGCAGCGCCTCTATTTTATCCTGACTAAAGTTAATACATTGAAGAACCAATAAAGCTTATTATGAATGCGTTTAGTGGGGCGGCAAGATATTAGCTAATACACAATGATAAAGACTAAGTAAAAATTACAATAAATTGATTCAATATGGTTTTATCAACACTAAAAATATTGAAATTATAAGAAATGCATATATGTTATACTATAAGTTTAATAAAAATATATATTAAAAAATGTTATTAACGAATATAAAAAATGTTTAAAAAGTGAAAAAAAAACTTGAAAAAACAAAGTCCTGTTCCAATGGTAATAGCAACCAGGTTCCTGCAGCCCGTTTCAAAGGGATCACCAGTCCCTAACCATATCTGAAAAAAAAGAAAAGAAAAAACAGGCGCACACCTAGTGCATTAACATAATAAAAATTGTATTCAAGGAACATAAAATCGATCAAATGCCCACTCACAAAGGTACAGCAATAAAAAGCATGTATGAGATTGGCTCTCATGTGCCAGCAACTCGGTCATCACAGTCCGGCTCGAGGCAATGGCGTCATCACGTGACCCTCCTTCGTGTAGCCGGAAACGGAACGACTCCCACTCAGTGTTCGGCAAGAGAAGTCCCTCCGGAAACCAGTGCTTTGGAAATCCTCTGTATTGATGTCGGGGCCGTGTGGGACACACAGGAGCTTATTTCGCACATCTAGTAGCGGCAATGTTCATAGGCAAATGGCGACAGCAATCTAACCACGCCCTACGCGTTTCGTCATCGATGATGACTTCATCAGGAGGTACCCACTAAACGCCCCTTCATGATATTTATAAGGAGATATTTACACAAATTAGCCAATAAATTATCCAATTAATCAAACATACAATGTTAACATCATATATATCAATTGTATCATGTTATATTATTTTATTGTGAGGACCCCATCGAGCTACCAGAGAAAAAATCTCGACTCACATCATAGTTGTAACTACAATTTGAAATCAACAACTTAAAAACTACAACTTAAAATTTTAGTAGATCAATCTAAAATATATATTATTATCAATTAACCTTTAATCATGTAGACAAATAATAATATGAAGATTCAAAAGAGATTAAGTATAGTATATAAACCATATATGATTTTAACCTATGCAATGCAAATATGCATTCAAATGTCATTAAGTCGAGATCAACTAAATAGCAAATGTATAACTTAAATCTAATTAGTTAGAAATCACAGGATCGGAGATAGATAACCCATATTTCACCTTAATGGATAATGGAATGAGGTCTATTTTCAACAAACGGAATCAGCAACCTACCCTTATAAAAACCCTTGTATTGTAGATATATGTGTTCCAATAATGGAGATTAGAAATAGCCCAAAGGAATGGGGTCAATATACAGGTACTAGAACATACAAACAAAATTGTGCATAATAAAAAAAAAAAATTAGTATATTTTTTAAAGCATTAGATCAAAAGGCGCCACAGTCAAAGAGAAATCTAAGAGAGTATAAGAATAAGAGTATAACAGAGTATACCAGAGTATATAGTACATACATGAGTAACATACACATTACATATAGTATAATACAAGAGAGTAATACAGACCAGTAGTCTAGTAAAATACAGTACATAGAGTACAGTACAATATATATTATATTACAGTACATATAGATATACATACAGATATATACATCTATACTACAATATATCGACAGTACATATACTAGATAATCAACCTATATATATACATACATTACAGAATACCACATAGCACACTACTACATACCTACCTACATTATATATGATATATAGATATATATTATAATATATATATATTATATATACCATACTTGTAGATTCCATAGGAGCCAGAAGGGTGCAATATGATTCAAGCAAGGACAAAAAAGACGACCTTGCATACCAATGTGTAGCAGTTAATATGTATGCTATCATTTCTGTATTAATCTTTATATAAAAAAAATATAATTTTTTTTTATTTTTTATTATGCAACATTTGGTATGTTATAAGTACAGTACTATGAATATATTGACCATTCCTTGGGCATATTTCTAATCTCCATTATGAACACATATCTAAACGCAAGGTTTATGTAAGGTATTGTTGCTGATTACTATGAGTTGAAAATAGACTCATTCCATATCCATTAGGTGAATGGTTTATCTATCTCCAGATCCTGGTGATTCTCTAACTAAATAAGATTAAGTTATACTTTGCTATTAGTCTCGATATGACAATTTGAATGAATATTGCATTGCATAGGTTAAAATCATTTTATTTTTATATATGGTTTATATACTATACTTAATCTCTTTTGAATCTTCATATTATTATTTGTCACATGATTAAAGGTTATTATAATAATATATATTTAAATTGACTCTACTATATTTTAGTTGTAGTTTTTAGTTGTTGATTTCAAATTGTAGTTACAACCTATGATGTGAGTCGAGATTTTTCTTCGGTAGCTCGATGGGTCCTCACAATAAAATAATATAACATGATACAATTGATATTAGATGTTACATTGTATGTTTTGATTAATGGATAATTTATTGGCTATTTGTGTAAATATCTCCTTATAAATATCATGAAGGCGTTTAGTGGGTACCTCCTGAAGTCATCATCGATGACGAAACGCGTACGAGTGGTTAGATTGCTGCCGCCATTTGCTATGAACATTGCCGCTTACGAGATGTGAGAATAAGCTCTGTGTGTCCCACACGGCCCCGACATCAATCAGAGGATTTCCAAGCACTGGTTCGCGGAGGACTTCCTCTTGCCGAACACTGAGTGGAGAGCGTCGTTCCGTTCCGGCTACACGAAGGAGGGTAACGTGTGATGACGCCATTGCCTCGAGACCGGACTGTGAGGACCGAGTTGCTGGCACATGAGAGCCAATCTCATACCATGCTTTTGTATTTGCTTGTTCCTTTGTGAGTGGGCATTTGATCGATTTTATGTTCCTTGAATACAATTTTTATTTTGTGAATGCACTAGGTTATATATATATATATATATATATATATATAGTGCTCGACAAACCCGGTCACCACTCGCCAGGTGCGAACGGAAATTGGCCGGTGGCCAGTGACTTTTTTCCTGCTCTGAAAAAAAAAATCCCCCTAGCTGATTGGCCAATAGGGCATGACGCAGAATGGAGCCCTTCCTTCTCTGCAGGGGTAAGTAATGGGAGTGCTGCTGCTGCTCGCACGGTCCCCCATCTCCAGCCCCCGGTCCCCTGTGGCTGACTGGTGGTAGCGGGGGTGTTCCCCCCTTCTCTCCCCGGTCCCCCCTTCTCTCCCCGGCTGCCCGCGCGTGGCGGGAGATGGAAACGGGGGTGTTCCCCCTTCTCTCCCCGGTCCCCGCTTACCCCGACTTCCCGCGCAGTGCGGAGGTGTTCCCCCTTACTCCCCGCTTCCCTCCGATACCCGCGCGCGGTGGGAGATGGTAGCGGGGGTGTGCCCCCCTTCTCTCACTGGTCTCGGCTTCCCGTGCAGGGCTGGAGATGGTAGCGGGGGGTTCCCCCCCTTACCCCCTTGGTCTCCACTTCCCCCCGGTCCCGTGGCTGCCCGCACAGGTAGGGAGATGGTCGCGGGGGGTCGAGCGGGGCAGTGGTGCTCGGTCGCGCGGCCTTTCCTCTCTTCTTCCCCCTGTCCCGTGTGTGTGCGTGCATGGGAGAATGTGCGTGCATGGGAAACTGTGTGTGTGCGTGCATGGGAGACTGTGTGTGTGTGATGGGAGAATTTGTGTGTGCATGGGAGAATGTGTGTGTGTGTGTGTGCTTAGGAGTGTGTGTGTGTGGTGTGTGTGTGTAGGATATCAGAAGTATCACCCCACCACCCAATCTCGTCACCCCGTCTGTCACCCCCCCCCCCTTCAGTCACCCCGTCCTCCCACCCACCCAATCACCCCGTCCTCCCACCCACCCCGTCACGCCTCTCGCCCACACTATGTCTGTCTCACACTCTGGATCTCTTATTTACCCTATATATCTTAACTGCCCTATACTACACCAAAATAACCTATACTGCTTTCTTACAGATCTGACTCAAGCTTCACACGGAAGACATCGGAACCCCCCCTAACCCAGAAGACAGGTAGGGAACACATCCCCTCCAATAT
>CM071568.1:100998636-101107615 GCA_036426205.1 Ascaphus truei | reverse complement strand
ACGGAACAAGGACTAATTGGAGTCTAATGTATACAATAAAAATACATTTATGTCAAAACGATGTGTTTGACTACGAATGTATTAAATGTACTTTTATTTATTATTTTTTTTAGCGGGGTTGGGGGGTGGAGAGTAGCTGGCGAGTGTAGTAGATTTTGGTTCGGCGAGGGTAGATTTTTGGCGCAGACGATTTGTCAAGGTGTGTGTACGGGGGGGGGGAGGGCTTGTCGTGGGAGGGGGGGCAGGTGGGTGGGCGGGGGGCTGTCCCTGGGGGGGGGGGGGAGAGAGAAGCGGGTGGACCCAGGCCGAGAAGGCCGGTGGGGAGTGCTGGGAAGTGGGGGAGACGGGAGTGGGTGTGAGGCGGGAAGGGGAGGCAAATGGCGGGCTGGGGGGCTGCGATGCTGAATGGGAGCACTTTGGGTGGGAGTGAAGGCGGAGGACAGGGGGGGGGAGGGGGAGGGCAGGGGAAAATGGGGGTGGGAGGGTGGGGGGGTGTGTGTGTGTATTGTGGTGGGGGTCGTGTGGGTGGGGGTGTGTGGTTGGTGTGGGTGTTGTGTGTGGGTGGGTGTGCGTGTGTGGGTAGATACTAGAGACTATGTATATATAGATGATATATATGTGTGCTATTATAGATAGATATATATATATATGTGTATATATATATTTATAATATTGTATTATATATCTATATATTATATATATATATATTTATATATATATGTATATATATTCAGTGTTCGACAAAACCTATACATTTGCTCGCCCCGGGCGAGTGATTTTAACCCCCGGGCGAGTAAAATAGTGGCCCAAGCAGCACACGTTTGGTACTAGGTGGCGAGTAGATTTTTTGTGTGGGCGAGTAGATTTTTTGGTGATTTGTCAACCACCGATGATATTAAAGATGCTACGTTTCAACATGCTGAACATTATAAAATAACATTGCAATAAGCGTAGTGGTCCTTCTACTCCTAAATGTTTTCTGATTGGCCCTTGGCCAACTAAGACTGGAACGAGCCCTCAAACGATAAAACTTCTATTAAAGAAACATCTTTTTTTTTTATTCTGTTCTCAAAATGTTTCAGATTTTTCCATTAATGCGTTCCAAATATGTTGTTTGCTTACACGTAGCGTGTTATTGTCAAAAGGAAGGACATGTAAAAGATGCAGTTGCATTTAACAACATACACTGGAGTTGGAATAAAATAAAAAAAAACTTGGGGCAAGATTATTAAAGCAGCAATGTGATTTCCTTTATTTAAAATGTTATTTTTAGAGTTATATGATTGAAGTAGGGGTCTCCAAGCTTAACTGCTAATTTCAGCTCTGGGGAAACACTTGCTCCAAGAGATACTTACCTCCATAGGGGGTTGCCGCTAGCAGTTCTGTGCTGAACTGTGTGGGGGCTAATCTCATAGGCCAATAGGAAGCCATGACGTTATTACAATGCGACTTCTATGGGCCAACGTGACATGGATAGCTTTAAACCTGTGGATGGAGCACCCCTATGCATGTGCTTGTGGGATCCCTATCAGCACCCCGTATGCAGGTAAGTATCTCTGGAAGCAGGGGGTTCAGAGATTAAATTAATGCGGTTCAGCTCCGGAGACCCTGCTTCCCACCTATTAACAGAAACATGTTCTGCTGCTTTAAAGATGGTCTCATTATTTTAACCTTGAGTGCACTAATGACACCCATTGGACGATACAAGGGACGGCACGCTGGTAGTCCATGTCACATACATTGGACATCACCTTATTGCTTCTTTTTCTAGAGATCGATGTTGAAAGCGCAACTTATCTTACATTTGCTTCATCTGTTGCCATGACACACATGATCACCACCCGAGCCATTTTGTAGTTCTGATGGGCCAGGTGGTGGTCAGTGGCACTAGGGTGCGTGGCCTCCGGCATGAGAGGGAATTAAGCTTTTCAAATGTAGGCACAATAACCACGAATATCCAATACTTAAAAGGAGTAAATAAGGATTATAGCATTTCCAAAGCAATTTTAGGTATAGGTTAAGGTCATTTTAAGAGCGCCACTAGACGTTCAGGTACATCAAATTTTCCAAAATAGACAATTGTATTATGAAATATGTGATCAGAATTAAAAGAAAAATGCATGATCCAGAGATAAATATCCCAAAAGTTATCCATAAAAACATGCTTTGCTCCTCCTGCGACTTCTGATAAATATTGCCTTCAGTGCTAATCAGCCAAGGGAGCAGGTGAGAAAACTATGAACACGCTAGCAACATCTATCGCTGCCTCTGCACTAGGAAGAGAAGGTGGGATCCTGGGGTGCCAAAGGTGGTGGAGGCTGCAGGTGAAGCCCCCAAAAGCCTCATATGGCCCACACTCATAGATGTTGCAGGAGCTTATGTGGAAACTGCACCCTATCAAAATAAGAAAATAAAACATTTTTAATGGTGCAGTCACATGTTTTGTAAATACTTATTTTCTTTCATCGGAAATCAAATGCATTTTAGATGCCTTTGGCTCAATAGCGGATTGACTAACTTTTCAATCACTTGAACTTTGGAATTGCAGTAGAAGTAAACATGTGTTTCCTCTGTTTGTTTGTGATATAATACCTTGATGCACTATCCAATATTTGAAATACCATAAAACACATTCTAAATTGTTAAATATACATTACAAGTAGAGAATTGATGTTATGATTGATGCTTCAATGTTATTGCACACTATTACTTTATCTTGCAAAGTTCTTCTTTTCTAAGGCGAAAAAAAAAAATAAAAACAATGACTATTTGACGTATAAATTGTAATGTTGTAAACACATTTAAAACGTAGTAAAGCTGCAGACCAAGCAATATCCTACACGCGGTTTTTAATATATAATAAACCAGTTCTGTATATGAGAAAAACTTTGTACCATTTTTTTTTACACAACTCTGAACGACATTTTTAATGTATTATAATTTAACAAGCATTTGTGTTCTCTAGCAACTATATACAAAGTCACATCCCCTTCCTCTTCTGAAACGGGCTCTGGCACACCCCTTTTGAGCCTCCCTCTTCTAGCAGTGCACCATTGTATCTAATGATTGCCTGGTCACTGATCTTCCCACAGAACTTTGCATCTTTGGTCCTCTTCTGCTGCACAGACAGCCATTTAGTGAAACACCGAGCCGACCTCTTTGCAGATCGATCGGCACCTGGCTAATTACTATCATTGTGTGGATGTATTGATGCAAATTTAAAGGGGGACAAAACTAAAAATGGAATAATAATAATAATAATACTCGACAGCTTGTGCAGCTTCGCTTAATACAGGAGGAACAAAATGGGTTTCTTTTTTCTTAAACTAATACATTAACCCTTTGTCCACGGGCCATGGGAGAGCGTGTATCAACCCAAAGAAAGTGTGTTTAGGCACAATTCACCATTCTTCAAGAAAGCTTATTATAGCAGAGTCAGCGTAACCTCAGACATGGCAAACCTCTCAAAGTGACGCACAAAGGGAAACAATGGTTGCAAAGCTTCCAACACTGTGATGCACAGAGGCGCAATGTATGAAACTTCTCTCTTTGCCCCAAATTTCCTTTGTACAAAGTGCCCCCCAACATGTTCCAATCTTCTTCAGCATAATAATCTATAGTAGAAATATGTTCTTCTAGATCAGTGTTGTTTTTTTTTTTGTTTTAACACCCTTTTCGTTAAGAAACCTCTTCATCATATGTGAAATTCTGCATAACCCCACCCTCTCTAATAGCGCGTACGAGATCAGATGCATTTAAATGTTCTTTATCTGGTACAATTTTAAAATGCCGGGAACCATTTAGGGATGCCGGACAGAGAACCCCTATTGAAAAAAAACAATGTTCTAGATCACCTGCCATCCCCTGGGTTATTTGCCAACTGCTTAGAATACATGTAGACATGTACAATGGTGTTGGTTCATGAAAAGCAAATTCATACATATTGCCCTTTGAGGAAAAGACACATTCACAAACGTAAGGGATCCTGTGAGTGTGACATACATAAGATGATCCACTTGAGCCCTACTTATAGTCTCCATTTGAGGACATTAAATTAGCTGGTCTGCCACCAGGAATGGCTGCCTCCACCCAAAATGGGTTTCTGAATACATGTACCTGCAGCTCTGACACCCATACCTGATTCAGGGCACGAGGACAGACTTTTCTGGCCCCCTAAATGGCTGCCTGGAGACCGACCATCAGGTTTTAAACGCATTAATTGACACAGTGGTTAAAAGAAGCAATACTTCCCATGTGATTGTTTTAAAACAGAAATCCTGCTTTTGTTATAGGATTGAAGCAGGGGGTCTCAGAGCTGAACGGTGTTAAGTTCAGCTCCCGGGACCCCTACTTCCCGAGATACTTAGCTCTGTAGGGGTGCTGGTAGAAGAACATGGCCGAGCTATCCAAATGTCTGTGGGCGAAAGGAAGCGTGACATCATTACGTGCGGCTTTCCTAGTTGCACGCGTGACCAGGACATTTAAATCCGGGGTCAGGTACCAGACCAGCACCTACAGGATGTAAGTATTTCGGGAGCAGGGGATCTCCGGAGCAAAATGAAACACCTTCAGCTCCGGAGACCCGTTCCCAACCTAGGGGGAAAACATTTTTTTGGGGGGGGCATATGCTCCTTTAATGTTTTATTTTTTTACAGAATTCTAAACTGCAGGGACTCGCAGCTGAACCATGCTCTTTTTAGGTCCTGGGACCCCGTTGGAAGTCTTTACAGGTTTAGTTGCAGGCGCTACCAAAGCCGGCATACCTATTGACCCGGCGGAGAAATCTCCACCACCTTTTCACAGATGTCAGATTCCAAGTACTCAAACAAAGATATTGGGAGGTGAGGTTCTATGTAAACATGTATATGCACACAACTGTGTGAGCTGGGTCTCCCGCTGCATTTGGGAGGGTAGTGTCCACCCCCCCTACCCCAAGGTTTAAGCTTGCACCTCCCCACTTCCAAGTTGGAGGTCAGTTCATTTGGCAGGTTACGACAGATCCAATGTGAGCATTCGTCCTGTAAGTATACAGGTTAATAAGAATTTAACCCCAGGGAGTGGTTAGGGTGGACCTGCTACGGTCATGCCTTGAAAGTGGCAGCAGGCCTTAAGACGCTTTGGCCAAAGGGTTTAAACTAAATACCCTTTTTTCAAGAGAATATTTACGGTATTGCACTGTGTTATTTTTGTCATAGTGGAAGTAGCTTGGGCCATACTTTCTCTGTTTTTTGTTGGAAACACATTTAATGACCTCCATCAGCGGAGAAGAGAACGCCACAACACATGCAACCATGCAAGTAGCCAGGGTGTTAATAGTTTACTGTAGACGTAAGTATCCATTGTTGGCCCAGCACGACTCCACACCACAGTGCCGTGACACTATAAGGCCTCGTCAGGGGTGATTGCTGAGCGGGCACCGGGAGAGAAAAGCAAGATGAAATGTGAACACATTGCTGCAAATGTGTTGTGGCCCAAGCGTGAGAGTGCGAGCGCACTGCCCTGCACTGTGCTTAGATGCGTGCAGAGGGCAAGCAAAATTTGAGTATGCTGCTGATGGGCGTGTCACGTGAGATAAGGGTACGTCATTAATATCTTTTCTTTTTACTGTGCATGAAACTTGTCTGTATATAATGTATACCCTGTTCACTTATGCAACTTGTATTTCGTAACATGTTTATTTTTCTTAACTTATGCCCCAGGACATATGAAAGAGACCGGTAAATCTCAATGTTCTTACTTCCTGGTAAAACATTTTATAAACAAATAATGGCCACGCCCTCCGAGCCACAAAATAGACGGGCCATAAAGCGCCCAGCAGAGGCGGAACGTAACTGCGCTCGCTCACGTCGGACCGCTCCATAAGAAAGACCGGCACCGTTAACAATGTATCAAGCAAGGCGTTGGTCCTGGCAACATGGGTCCTTTTGAAAAACAGGAAAGATGCTGGATGGCAGGGGTCAGCGGGGGAGAAAAGTTAGAAACTAGGACTGAAATATTTATATATAAGATAAGTGGGCAATCATACCACTAATTGTACTCCCATTTCTTCATTAGGTATTAATTTTAATCATACAATATGTAGTACGAATAAGAGGTCACACTAGCAATTAGATGAATTCTCATCCAAAGCTGAATCATCAGATATTCTTGGTGAATGGTGTGTACTACAATATATGATAACGAATTTTATTATTGTATGTATGGAATTGAGTATATATATCCTAATGATAGATCTACTTGGCCACAATTGTATTTGTACGGACTTAGAATGATGCATCACTAGCCAAGTAAACAGTGTGGTAATTGGTTTTAATATAAAACACACGTAGCAATAACATTTGTGGATTGGGAACATGCTTTACTATATAACTGCTGGGCGCTTGACACTATTCAGTATAGCCTTTGAAAAGTTCATGAGAAGCCGAACGCGTCGTAACGGAGTAAGGATTGACGCAAGTGACACTACGTCACTAATGGGGGATCGTGAAGCTGGGCGGTTCCGAACCTCCGCTGTTTGTGTGATGAAGGAGACATGCGGCTGGCATGAACTTGTGGTAGAATTCGCCACAGGAAGCTTCTACCGGAGCAGCTTGACGGAGGGCGGAGGAATGACTGCTACCTACAACGCGGAGGGACACGGTGAACCACCGGGACTCCAGTTATACAGTGTGATTGATTGTATCATACCTGCCTGATTATTATACTTATTTTGGTGAGCGAGCATGATTCCCTTATTTTTATATTAAAGGAAGTGAACAGTATCACGGTTTGGCCGTGCGTTTCTTTCTTGTTGAAGTGAAACTCCTTCAGTGCGCACCTCATTCGAACGGGCCCCAAAATGGATCTTGGAGCAGAATGAAAGGATGTGACGTCAGTTGCTGGCAGCTGCGGCAGGCTGTGTTCATGGCTCAGCCGACCCAAACCACTGAACTCCCCAAACCGCTCCCAAAAATCCGATGCGGCAGGCGATAGCCGCCGGCGACGATCCACTAATGGACCGCCGCTTCCCTATACAGCACGCAGACGTACTGCGGCGGCGGCCGTAGCCGCCAGCGCCGCTCCTAACGTCCCGCAAATTTCACCCCCAGGTGGGAGATGAAGCACGGGCGGCATCCGGGGGCAAACGCTTGACCGGGCTCCTGGGACCAGGCGCTCGCTGTCCCAGTACCGCGAGCTCTGCCGGGCTGGTTTCATAAGACAGAGCCCCCTGCGCATACCAATTCCTCCCACACGTCGTCGCCGCCGTTCCTAATGCCGCACGCTGCCCCCACGCCCGCTGACATGGCGGGTAGTCATGGCGACGCTCAGGAAGCTCGGAGACCTCCTTGCGCTGCCGTCTGCAATGAGGAGGACGGCGTTCCCCCCCTCCTCCCCGCTGCACCCTCTCACATTTACTCACAGCCGGATCCTGCACTGGTGCGGCTGCGCCGACAGCTGCTGCTCTCGATGGGGCCGTGGACGTGGTGCGGGACCGTGGGTGAGCCAGAGTCTCCAGTACAGCGTGCTGGTTGTGGCGGAGTGAGCCCCGGGGAGGCGAGGGGCTACCAGCAGCTGGAGGAAAGTGATGGGGAACATGACTGTATGGCTGAGGTGATGCTGGGCGGCTGGCTGCTGCTGTGCTGATCCGATCTCCCCGCCACCATTCCGGACCCGGGCACTTATCCTCTCTCTTCCCGATGCTACCCTCGCGCGGGAGACCTGCGAGGCTCTCACTGCATGCGGCCAGACAAGAGAGGATCCGGGGCTGGGGGCGAAGTGGAGCTGTCCCGCCTTGCCCCCCGAGCTAACAGCTTCACATCCGGCGACTCACCCACCTGATGGCGGGTCTCGGGGTGAGAGAGGAGTGATTATCGGTTCGGTGGGGACCTGATTGTAGGATCATTCGCGGGCGGAGATGGCAGCTATCTCAGACGAGAAACCGCAGGAAAGCACACCACACCAGACTGACACAACACAGATTGGACACACCACACACACACACACACGAGATCAGAATGACCCCATACACACACACACACTCACCACACTGAATGACACATAACTCACACCACCCACTAACGACTACACTACACTAACACACGCACTCACTGACTGACATACACTCAACACAGCCACTCACTGACTGACACATACATTTCTCACACACGCTCACTTACTGACTGACGCAGTTACACAGCCACTCACTGAACTGCGCACTACAACACGCACTTCACTGAAGGGCGAAGTACACACTCACTTCACTGAGGCGCACGTACACACTCAATCAATGACTGACGCACGTTTACACACTCACTCATGACGACACACGTACACACTCATCACTGACTGACACATACACACTAACTCACGACTGACACACGGACACTCCTCATGACACACTGTACAACTCAATGACTAACCCACACGTACACACTCACTCACTGAGACACACGTACACAGTCACCTGACTTGACACACGTTACACCTCATGAATGACAACGTAACAAGCACTGACTGACACACGTACACATCATCACTGACGACACACGTCACACTCACTCACTGACTGACACACGTACACACTCACGCATGACTGGGCACACACGTACACACTCACTCACTCACTGACTGACACCACGTTACACAGCAGTCACTGACTGACACACGTACAACTTCAGTCACTGACTGACACACGTACAAAATCAGTCTCAACTGACTGGACACACGTACACACTCAAGTCAATGACGGACACACGTACACACTCAGTCACTGACTGACACACGTACACACTTTCAGTCCTGCCTGACACACTACACACTCACACGTACCTACTACAGACTGTACACAAGTACACACTCAGTCACGACGAACACGTACGCACCATCAGTCACTGAGAACGCCACACCTGTTAGCACAGATACTGTCACCTTCACTTGTTATACTAGGAACACATAGTTTATGAGGATATGACTATCTGCAAACACTAGAGCAACCACAGCGCCAAGGCTTTCCCACGCTTGTACTGTGTGGACTGAAGCCAGAAGAGCCGAGGACAGCTGTCACATAAGTTAATGTGCCCATAAACTACCCACCGCCTGATGTCTACCACCCCAACACCCTGCTGTCCTGAGCATCACCTCATGTCCCGTGATCACACGCTCTTGACCGCTGCGGGGCTGGCTATTGCTGGCAGCAGGCAAAACAGCAGCCCGATCAGCTCCACCGGGGGGAAAGGAAGACCTCAGACAGAGTTTCCCAGTAGCCGCAGATATGTCGTGGTGGGTGGTGGTCACCAAATGTAGTATGAACATAACCCACACCTGACTGACACACCAGACACACACACACCACACACACTGACCTGACCCAAGCAGACACAAAGAATCAGTTACGCTAAATAAGAGATTGTCCAAATAGCTAAAACCTGTGGGGTCAACTTTGTTGTTTTGGAAGTTGAAAATTCGTTTTGTGATTTTAATTAAAACAAAATCCACCCTCACAAATAAAAATTCTGTGACCAAAAAACAAAAGAAGGGTTAGTTTCACTTACTATGCGCGTGCTTCTTAGCAACACACAGCTTTTTTCTCATAGGTTTTTTGGACGCTGGTTCTACCCTTTTGAAAGCAGCCGGAAGCCTGAAATTTTATGGACTTTATTTCCAGTTGTGACAATGACAAAGGGAAAGGTATCTCACTTTATTATTTGTTGTTTTTTAATAGTTTTCATAGTGTGAGCTAATTGTGTTTGATTGTGTCGTAGATATATCTTGATAGTGTTGTGTCTAAGTAAGTAGCCACAATATGGTATTAGACTATTCCAGGTATACAGAGAGCTTTGCATTTATGATAGATATATAAATATATACACACACACAGTAAGAGGACACTCTAAGTATATATTTTAAAGTGACGTGCCAGCCCTTAGTCTCTCCCCCCTTGCTCCTGTGTGATGACAGTGAAACGTGCCCGGTGCATGTGCTGTTTGGAAGTGAGGAGGAGGACACTACCACACTGTCAGAGCCGGTTACCGTCCCACCCTTGACAGACATCTCACGGAAATCCTACGAAGCTCGGCCCTCCGCAGCACCAAGCTCTTCGCCCCGCACGCCGACACCTCCAGGCGGCGGGTCAAACAGGAACACGGTACCTGTCGCCCCCGCCACCGAGAGTCCCTTCAGTCAGCGACTCCCGCCCGCCAGTCGCACACAGCAGCAGCTCACAGGCTCCGGGGTCCTGCGGCGTGCGCGAGCCACCTGGGAGGGAGGAGCGCCGAGGGGGTCACAACACGGCGTACGGACACCGAGGTGCACCCAACCCGGCAACAGATTCAAACGCGGGGCAATGCATCACGTCGGTGGCCACTGCATGCAGGTGTGAGCTGTGGCATAGGGGCTAGGCTGGGAGGAGAGTGGTGTGCAGTGCAAAGCTATGCCTGCTTAGCATGGTGGAGCTGACTAGCTGGGAGATTATACAGGTTATATGTATACTGGTAGGGAACTCATATCCAGTTCAAAACCAACTGCCATTATTAAAAACGAAGATGATTATTTGTATTGAATAATAATTACAGTGGATGTTTAGAACTAGGTTGTGATGCCTTCCTAATAAATTTCATCTCATAATCAGACAAGATACGTCCAAGTAAATTATTTTTGAAAGTCAGGTGTTGATACTATTTGAAATATTCTGTGAGCTACTGCCTTGGGCTATAGATTGTGCGTCAAGAAAAATGATATATGTTCGGGCCTTGCACGCCCACGAAATTTTATTTCTAGATCCGACATTTATACAAACACACACACACACACACACGTAACAAGGACTAATTGTAGTCTAATGTAATACAATAAATACATTTATGTCAAAAACGAATGTTGTTCTGACTACGAATTTATTAAATGTATTTTATTTATATATTTTATTTTAAAGCGGGGTTGGGGGCGGGAGTAGGTGGCGAGTAGATTATTTGGTTCGGCGAGTAGATTTTTGGGTGATTTGTCAAGGTGTGTGTGTGTGTGTGTGTGTGTGTGTGTGTGTGTGTGTGTGTGTGTGTGTGTGTGTGTGTGTGTGTGAGAGAGACTGTGGGCATGGGAGAGATGTGTGTGTGTGCGTCATGGGAGACTGTGTGTGTGTGTGCGTGCATGGGAGACTTTGTGTGTGTGTGCGTGCATGGGAGTATCTGTGGGTCGTTGCATGGGGAGGACTTTTGGTGTGTGTTGGAGTGCAATGGGAACTGTGTGTGTGTGTGGTGGTGTGTGTGTTGTTGTGTGGTGGTGTGGTGGGGGTTGTGTTGTGGATGTGGTGTGTTGTGTGTTCGTGTGTGTGCTGTGTGGAGAATATCTAGATATATGTATGAATATATATAGATATATGTGTGCTATATATATATATATATATGTATATATATATATATATATATATATATGTATATATATATTCAGTGTTCGACAAACCTATACATTTGCTCGCCCCGGGCGAGTGGATTTAACCCCCGGGCGAGTAAATATTGGCCCAAGCAGCACACGTTTGGTACTAGGTGGCGAGTAGATTTTTTTGTGTGGCGAGTAGATTTTTTGGTGATTTGTCAACCACTGTATATATTACAGATGCTACGTTTCAACATGCTGCAAGCATTTATAAAATAACATTGCAATAAGCTAGTGGTCCTTCTACTCCTAAATGTTTTCTGATCTGGCCCCTTGGCCAACTACAGTACTGGAAGAGCCCATCAAACGATAAAACTTCTATTAAAGAAAATCTTTTTTTTTTATTCTGTTCTCAAAATGTTTCAGATTTTTCCATTAATGCGTTTCCAAATCTGTTTGCTTTTACACGTAGCGTGTTATTTGTCAAAAGGAGGACATGTAAAAGATGCAGTTGCATTTAACAACATACACTGGAGTTGGAATAAAATAAAAAAAACTCTGGTGTGCAAGATTATTAAAGCAGCAATGCTGCTTTCCTTTATTAAAATGTTATTTTTAGAGTTATATGATTGAAGTAGGGGTCTCCACAGCTTAACTGCTAATTTCAGCTCTGGGGAACACTTGCTTCCAGAGATACTTACCTCCATAGGGGGTGCCGCTAGCAGTTCTGGCTGAACTGTGTGGGGCTACATCTCATAGGCCAATAGGAAGCCATGACGTTATACAATGCGACTTCCTATTGGCCAACGTGACATGGAGCTTTAAACCTGTGGAGCACCCCCTATGCATGTGCTGTGGAGCATCCCCTATCAGCACCCCGTATGCAGGTAAGTATCTCTGGAAGCAGGGGGTTCAGAGATTAAATTAATGCGGTTCAGCTCCGGAGACCCCCTGCTTCCCACCTATTAACAAGAAACATGTTCTGCTGCTTTAAAGATGGTCTCATTATTTAATCCCTTGAGTGCACTAATGACACCCATTGGACGATACAAGGGACGGCACGCTGGTAGTCCATGTCACATACATTGGACATCACCTTATTGCTTCTTTTTCTAGAGATCGATGAAAGCGCAACACTTATCTTACATTTGCTTCATCTGTGCCATGACCACATGATCACCACCCGAGCCATTTTGTAGTTCTGATGGCCAGGTGGTGGTCAGTGGCACTAGGGTGCCGTGGCCTTCCTGGCATGAGAGGGATTTATAGCTTTTCAAATGTAGGCACAATAACCACTGAAATATCCAATACTTAAAAAGGAGTAAATAAGGATATAGCATTTCCAAAGCAATTTTTAGGTATTAAGGTCATTTTTAAGAGCGCCCACTAGACGTTCAGGTACATCAATATTTTTCCAAAATAGACAATTGTATTATGAAATATGTGATCAGAATTAAAAGAAACATGCAATCGCAGAGCTAAATATCCCAAAAGTTATCCATAAAACATGGCTTTGCTCCTCCTGCGACTTCTGATAAATATTGGCCTTCAGTGCTAATCAGCCAAGGGAGCAGGGAGAAACTATGATCCACGCTAGCAACATCTATGCTGCCTCTGCACTAGGAAGAGAAGGTGGGATCCTGGGGTGGCCAAAGGTTGGAGGCTGCAGGTGAAGCCCCCAAAAGCCTCATATGGCCCACCACTGCACTAGATGTTGCAGGAGCTTATGTGGAACTGCACCCTATCAAAATAAGAAAATAAAACATTTAAATGGTGCAGTCACATGTTTTTAAATACTTATTTTCTTTTCATCGTAAATCATAATGCATTTTAGATGCCTTTGGCTCAATAGCAGGATCTGACTAACTTTCAAATCACTTGAACTTTGGAATTGCAGTAACATGTTTTCCTCTGTTTGTTTGTGTTATATAATACATTGATGCACTATCCAATATTTGAAATACCATAAAACACATTCTAAATTCGTAAATATACATTACAAGTAGAGAATTGATGTTATGATTGACTGCTTCAATGTTATTGCACACTATTACTTTTTATCTCTGCAAAGTTCTCTTTTTCTAAGGCGAAAAAAAAACTAAAAACAATGACTATTTTGACGTATAAATTGTAATGTTGTAAACACATTTAAAACGTAAAGCTGCAGACCAAGCAATATCCTACACGCGTTTTTTAATATATAAATAAACCAGTTCTGTACTATGAGAAAATACTTGTACCATTTTTTTTTTACACAACTCTGAACGACATTTTTAATGTATTATAATTTAACAAGCATTTTGTTTCTATAGCAACTATATACAAAGTCACATCCCCTTCCTCTTCTGAAACAGGCTCTGGCACACCCCTTTTTGAGCCTCCCTCTCTCTAGCAGTGCACCAATTGTATCTAATGATTGCCTGGTCACATGATCTTCCCCACAGAACTTTGCATCTTTGGTCCTCTTCTGCTGCACAGACAGCCATTTAGTGAACACCTGAGCCGACTCTTTGCAGATCGATCGGCACCTTGGCTAATTACTTATCATTGTGTGGATTGTATTGATGCACATATTAAAGGGGGACAAAACTAAAAATGAAAATAATAATAATAATAATACTCGACAGCTTGTGCAGCTGCTTTAATACAGGAGGAACAAAATGGGTTTCTTTTTTATAAACTAATACATTTAACCCTTTGTCACGGCCATGGGAGAGCTGTATCAACCCAAAGAAAGTGTGTTTAGGCACAACTTCACCATTTCTTCAAGAAGCTTTATTATGCAGAGGTCAGCGTAACCTCAGACATGGCAAACCTCTCAAAGTGACGCACAAAGGGAAACAATGGTGCAAAGCTTCTCAACACTGTGATGCACAGAGGCGCAATGTGAAAACTTCTCTCTTTGGCCCCAAATTTCCTTTGTACAAAGTGCCCAACATGTTTCCAACTCTTCTTCAGCATAATACTCTATAGTAGAATATGTTCTTCTAGATCAGTGTTGTTTTTTTTTTTTTTAAACCCTTTTCTGGTTAAGAAACCTCATCATCATATTGTGAAATTCTGCATAACCCCAACCCTCTCTAATAGCGCGTACGAGATCAGATGCATTTAAAATGTTCTTTATCTGGTACAATTTTAAAATGCCGGGAACCATTTAGGGATGCCGGCAGAACCCCTATTGAAAAACAATGTTCTAGATCACCTGCCATCCCCTGGGTTATTTGCAACCTGCTTAGAATACATGTAGACATGTACAATGGTGTTCTGGTTCATGAAAGCAAACTTCATACTATTGCCTTTGAGAAAAGACACATTCACAAACGTAATGGATATCCTGTGAGTGTGACACTACATAAGATGATCCACTTGAGCCCTACTTATAGTCTCCATTTGAGGACATAAATTAGCTGGTCTGCCACCAGGAATGGCTGCCTACCACCCAAAATGGGTTTCTGAATACATGTACCTGCAGCTCTGACACCCATACCTGCTTCAGGGCACGAGGACAGACTTTTCTGGCCCCTTAAATGGCTGCCTGGAGACCGACCATCAGGTTTAAATGCATTATTTGACACAGTGGTTAAAAGAAGCAATACTTCCCATTGATATGTTTTTAAAACAGAAATCCTGCTTTTGTTATAGGATTGAAGCAGGGGGTCTCAGAGCTGAACGGTGTTAAGTTCAGCTCCCGGGACCCCCTACTTCCCGAGATACTTAGCTCTGTAGGGGTGCTGGTAGAAGAACTGGCCGAGCTATCCAAATGTCCTGTGGGCCGAAAGGAAGCCGTGACATCATTACGTGCGGCTTCCTAGTTGCACGCGTGACCAGGACATTTAAATCCGGTACCAGCAGCACCTACAGGATGTAAGTATTTCGGGAAGCAGGGGATCTCCGGAGCTAAAATGAACACCTTTCAGCTCCGGAGACCCCGTTTCCCACCTAGGGGGAAAACATTTTTTTGGGGGGGGCATATGCTCCTTTAATGTTTTATTTATTTTTTACAGAATTCTAACTGCAGGGTACTCTGCAGCTGAACCATGCTCTTTTTAGGTCCTGGGACCCCGTTTTGGAAGTATTTACAGGTTTAGTTGCAGGCGCTACCAAAGCCGGCTACCTATTGACCCCGGCGGAGAAATCTCCCACCACCTTTTCACAGATGTCAGATTCCAAGTACTCAAACAACAGATATTTGGGAGTTTTATGTCAACACATGTATATGCACACAACTGTGTGTAGCTGGTCTCCGCTGCTTTTGGGAGGGTAGTGTCCCCCCCCCTCCCCCAAGGTTTAAGCTTGCCCCTCCCCACTTTCCAAGTTGGCAGGTCAGTTTCATTTTGGCAGGTTACGACAGATCCAATGTGATCATTCTTCCTGTAATTATACAGGTTAATAAGAATTTTAACCCAGGGAGTGTTAGGACCTGCTACGGTCATGCCTTGAAAGTGGCAGCAGGCTTAAGACGCTTTGGCCAAAGGGTTAAACTAAATTACCCTTTTTTCAAGAGAATATTTAGGTATTGCACTGTGTATTTTTGTCATATTGGAAGTAGCTTTGGGCATCTTTCTCTGTTTTTTGTTGGAAACACATTTATATGCTCTCATCCTAGCGGAGAACGCCACAACACACTAATAACCATGCAAGTGCCAGGGTTTAAAGTTTACTTGGTAGACTTCCTTATCCATTGTTGGCCCAGCACGATCACACCACATTGCCGTGACACTATAAGGCCTCGTCCGGGGTGATGCTGAGCGGGCGAGCACGCTGCAATGAAACACATTGCTGCAATGTGTGTGGCCAGCGTGAGAGAGCACCTGCCCATGCACTGTGCTTAGCTGCTTGCAGAGGCAAGCAAATTTGAGTATGCTGCTTGCTGGCGTGTCACGTGAGCTCCGGGACGTCATATATCTTTTCTTTTACTGTGCATGCAATGTCTTGTATATAATGTATACCCTGTTCACTTATGCAACTGTATTTGTAACCATGTATTATTTTTCTTAACTCTATGCCCAGGACATACTTGAAAACGAGAGGTAACTCTCAATGTATTACTTCCTGGTAAAACATTTTATAAATAAATAATGGCCACGCCCCCCGCGCACAACTAGCCGGCCATAAATCGCCCAGCAGAGCGGACGTAACTGCGCTCGCTCCCTGTCTGGCCGCCCAAAGAAAGAGGCACCGTTAACAATTGTGATCCAGCAAGGGTTGTCCTGGCAACATTGTTGTCCTTTGAACAGGAAAGATGCTGGAGGGGTCAGCGGGAGAAAGTTAGAAACAGGACTGAAATATATATATAAGATAATGTGGGCATCCTACCACTTTAATTGTACTCCCATTCAGTTCATTAGGTATTAATTCTTAATCCATACAATATGTATAGATAAGAGGTCACACTAGCAATTAGATGCATTTTCATCAATCTGAATCCATCAAGATATTCTTGGTGAAATGTGTGTGTACATACATATATATTATAACGAATTTTATTATTTTATGTATGAGTAATTTGAGTATATATAGTCCTATATGAGTAGTATATATTGCACAATGTATTTGTACTGACTTAGGAATGATGCATCACCTAGCAGTAAACAGTGTGGTAATTGGTTAAATATAAAACACACGTAGCCAATAACATTTGTGGCTTGACATGCTGCTATATAACTGCTGGGCTATGCACTATTCAGTATTAGCCTTTGACAAAGTCTCATGAGAAGACGAAACGCGTAAGGATGACGCAAGTGACACTACGTCACTACTGGGGGACCGGAAGCTGGTCGGTCCGAACCTCCGCTGTTTGCTGATGCATGGAGCACATGCGGCTGGCTGCACTTGGGATTATGATCGCACAGGAAGCCTCTCTACCGGCGCAGCTTGAGGAGGCGGAGGACTGACTGCGTACCTACACCGCGGAGGACACGGGTGATCCACCGGGACTTCCGTTATACAGTGTGATTTGTATCACTACATGCCTGATATTATACTATTTTTGTGAGCGAGCCTGATTCCCTTATTTTTATATTAAAGTGAAAGTGAAACAGTATCACGCTTTGGGCCGTGCGCTTTCTCTTCTTGTTGAAGTGAAACTTCCTTAGTGGCACCTCATTCGAACTGGGGCAAAAATGGATTGTGGAGACAGAAATGAAACGGATGTGACGTCAGTGCTGGCAGCTGAGGCCGGGCTGTGTTCTGGCTCAGCCCGACCCCAACACTGACATCCCAACCGCTCCAAAAATCAGATGCGGCGGCGATAGCCGCCGGCGCCGCTCCTAATGACCGCCGCTCCCCCTACACGGCCGCAGACTTATGCGGCGGCGGCGATAGCCGCCAGCGCCGCTCCTAACGTCCGCAATTTCCCCCAGGTGGAGATGCGCACGGGCGGCATCCGGGGCAACCCGCTGACCGGCTCCTGGGACCAGGCCCGCTCTCTGTCCCAGCCGCGCGCTCTGCCGGGCTGGTGACTCAGACAGAGCCCCCCTGCGCATACCATTCCTCCCACACGTCCGTCGCCGCCGTTCCTAACTGCCGCCGCTGCCCACGCCCGCTGACATGCGCGGTAGTCATGGCGACGCTCACGGACAGCTCGGAGACCTCCTTGCGCTGCCGGTTGAATGAGGAGGACGGCTTTCCCCCCTCCTCCTCCCCCGCTCCCCTCTCAACATTTACTCACAGCCGAGATCCTGCACTGGTGCGGCTGCGCCGAACTGCTGCTGCTCTCCGTGGGGCCGTGGACGTGGTGCGGGACGTGGTGAGCCAGAGCTCCTTCCAGTACAGCGTGCTGGTGATGGCGGTGAGCCCCGGGGAGGCCGAGGGGGCACCAGCAGCTGGAGGAGTGGATGGGGAACATGAACTTTATGGCTGAGGTGATGTGGGCGCCGCTGCTGCTGATCCCGATCTCCCCGCACCTATTCCTGGCCCCGGCCTTCTCCTCTCTCTTCCCGCTGCTACCTGGCGGAGACCTGCAGGCTCTCAACTGCAGCTGGCCAGACAAGAAGAGGATCCCGGGGCTGGGGGACGTGGAGCTGCCCTCCTTGCCCCCCGAGCTACAGCTTCACATCCGGAGACTCAACCACCTGATGGAGGGTATCGGGGTGAGAGAGGAGTGCTTCTCGGTTCGGTGGGGCACCTGAGTAGGATCATTGCGGGGGAGCTGGCCAGCTATCCTCAGACGAGAAACCGCAGGAAGCACACACACAGACTGACACAACACAGACTGACACACACACACACACACACACAGACAGACTGACACACATACACACACACACACTCACTCACTGACTGACACATACACTCACACACGCACTCACTGACTGACACATACACTCACACACGCACTCACTGACTGACACATACACTCACACATGCACTCACTGACTGACACATACACTCACACACGCACTTACTGACTGACGCACGTACACACGCACTCACTGACTGACGCACGTACACACGCACTCACTGACTGGCGCACGTACACACTCACTCACTGACTGGCGCACGTACACACTCACTCACTGACTGACGCACGTACACACTCACTCACTGACTGACACACGTACACACTCACTCACTGACTGACACACGTACACACTCACTCACTGACTGACACACGTACACACTCACTCACTGACTGACACACGTACACACTCACTCACTCACTGACTGACACACGTACACACTCAGTCACTGACTGACACACGTACACACTCAGTCACTGACTGACACACGTACACACTCAGTCACTGACTGACACACGTACACACTCAGTCACTGACTGACACACGTACACACTCAGTCACTGACTGACACACGTACACACTCACTCACTGACTGACACATACAGACTGACACACACACACACACACACCCCAGTGATGAGCCGAACAGCGCCCCCAAGTAATGTGCCTACTCCCCCGCTGCCGAGCACCTCCCATGTCCCGTACCTCCGCTGGGGGGCTGGCTGCAGCAGGAAACACAGCCCACAGCTCCACCGGGGGGAGGAGACTCAGACAGAGTTCCCCGTGTCCGCAGCTATGTCGTGGTGGGGGTAGGTCACAGAGAGACATACACACACACACTGACTGACACACGCAGACACACACACACACACACACTGACTGACCCACGCAGACACAAAGAATTCAGTTACTATAAATATAGATGTGCAAATAGCTAAAACATGTGGTCAAACTTGTGTGTTTTGGAAGTGAAATTGTTTTGTGATTTTTAATTAAAAACATCACCATCACAAATAAAATTTCTGTGACAAAAAACAAAGAAGTTTCACTTACTATGCGCGTGCTTAGCACACACAGCTTTTTTTCTCTATAGGTTTTGGAGCTGGTTCTACCCTTTTGAAAGCAGCCGGAGCCTGAAATTTTATTGGACTTTATTCCAGTGAAAACTGACAAAGGGACAGGTATCTCACAATTTATTTATTTTGTGTTTTAATAGTTTTTCATAGTTTGAGTAATTGTTTGATTTTGTGTAGATATATCTTGCTAGTGTTGTGTATCATGTAAGTAGCCCACAATATTGTATTAGCTATTCCTAGGTATACAGGCGCAGCTTGCATTTTATCTGATAGATATATAAATATATACACACACACAGTAAGAGGACACTTCTAATTAATATATTTAAAGTGACGTGCAGCCCTTAGTCTCTCCCCTTGCTCTCTGTGTGAATGACAGTGAACGTGCCCGGTGCATGTGCTGTTTGGAAGTGAGGAGGAGGACACTACCACACTTGTCCTGAGCCGGTTACCGTCACCCACCTGACAGACATCTCCACGGAACTCCTCGAAGCTCCGGCCCTCCCGCAGCACCAAGCTCTTCTCCCCGCACGCCGACACCTCCAGGCGGCGGTCAAACAGGAACACGGTCCTGTCGCCCCCCGCCACCGAGATTCCCTTCATGTCAGCGACTCCCGCCGCCATGTCGCACACAGCAGCAGCTCACAGGCTCCGGGGTCCTGCGGCTGTGCGCGAGCCCACCCTGGGAGGGAGCGCGAGGGGTCCACACACGGCGTACGGACACCGAGGTGCACCAACCCGGCAACAGATTCAAACGCGGGGCAATGACATCACGTCCGGTGGCCACTGCATGCAGTGCTGAGCTGTGGCACTAGGGGCAGGCTGGGAGGAGAGTGGTGTGCAGTGCAAGCTCTGCCTGCTTAGCATGGGAGCTGACTAGCTGGGAATGTATACAGTGTTATCTGTATCATGGTATGAACTTTCACCAGTTCAAAACCCACTGCCCATTATTTAAAACTAAGATTTATTATTTTTATTAATAATAATTACAGTGGATGGTTAGAACTAGGTTAGTGATGCCTTCATAATAAATTCCATTAATCAGACAAGTATACGTCAATTTAAATTATTTTTGAAAGTCTGTGTTGATAATATTTTGAAATATTGTGAGCTGATTCTGCCTTGTCTATAGATTGTGCTGTCCAGAAAATGATATATGTTCTGGCCTTGCACGCCCACGAACCTTCACTGCATAACGATTTTCATCCAGAAACAGATATATGCACTCGGTTAAGTATTGTATTGTATGTCTTTATTTATATTGTGCTAAAAGTGTACTCCGCGCTTACAGTACAGGGAACTAAAATAATACAATAAGTGCAGCAAAATCAGACAATAGGAAAGGAAATCCCTGCCCCGAAGAGCTTACAATCTAAGGCCCGTTCTATAGCGCAGTGCGCGCGGAATTTTAGTTGGCTGACGTTAGTCAGCCTTTCTATAATGGCGCGGGGGCTTGGAGGGGACTGACGAGCGAGAACATGAAGAAATTAATGATTTCGCGCTGCTACCGGCGCTGTAATGTATGTTTGTGCGTATGTGTGTGTGTGTCTGTGTGTGTGTCAAAGTTAAATAAATAAAAAATATTTTTATTACAACTTTTTTTATTTTAAAAATATTATTTCATACGTAATTCACAATCTCTACACACACATACACATATATACACACACACACACACACACACACACACACACACACACACACACACATGTATAGGGGGCGTGGGTTTAGTATTTTGTGTATAAATAATGCCTGTATGCACCATGTCTTTGGGAAGGTTTTATTTTGAAACTCTCTTCTGCGTGTGCACCGCACAAGCAATAAACTTATTTGTCATTCTGCAAAACATATCCTCAGACTTGTGTTGTTATTTCACAGAGCTTTATCAGTAGTTCCTTGATCTCCGATCGTACCACCGGTATTGGGAGAGTTTGGAACAGATATAATAAACTATTTTATAATAATCTTGTATTCTATTTTAACAGCCATTTGCTAAGGCACAGCCCCTTCATGTCCTGTCACAAGCCCTGGCACACCCCTTTGTCAGCCCTGCCCTCCCTCTAGCACATGTCAGTGCAGGAGTGCTCATGAATATTCATGAGCTTCCACTGACAGACAAGCAGAATATAAACAGATCCCTTCACTAATTATGTCACCAAATTTCGACCTATCAATACATGGAGAACGAATTGACCTGCAGCTATACAGTTCTTTAGGTAATTAGAGATTGCCCACATAAAACTAATGAAGTAAAAAAATAAAAATAAAAAAAGACAACTGCAGCTTTAAAGCACAATTGCCAACACATTGCAGTGATTAGCGAGGACCACTAGGTGGCGTGCCCCGTAACAATGTGCTGCAGTCAGGAGAGGAAAAGGAGAGCAAACTGCAGGAGGGAATTACATAGCAGACGGACAGGAAGGGGTCTCTTTAAAAACAAACCAGCAGCAGCACCCGCCCATTAAAGCTTGCATTGCTTCTCATACATACAATGCATGTACAATATCAGGTGCAGATACAGCGGGTAATTAATTAATCAATCATAATACTGCATTATTCTCCACGCAGCCCACACACGTGTGTTTTACACGGAGCCCTTTTGGTTATGATATCCTTGCAGCCAGTAGCCCCTCTTCTGCACACTGTGATCTCCCAGGACAGCCCCTTGTCCCTGCGCTGCTGTTGCTGCAGGTGGCAGTGATGTCCGTGCTATGTAAGAGCCCCTCCGGTTGCTTGCTGGATGAGCTCCCCCTGCTCAGTAAGTGGTACCAGCATGGAGGGGGGCTACCCACCGCTCCCTCACATCAGGATGCTCGCAGTCCCACTGAGACGCTTTACAGCTTCAGGGAGGACTTGTTCCTGATCCTCAAACCTCACATCTCCTCTCAACCTCCTGCTCTGACTTCTGCTGCACCTTCTGACCATGGGAAGAGCGACATGCAATGTCAGGGCACCAGTGCCAACATCCATAGCAAGGCTGTCAGAAAGGTACCTTAGCATCTCACTACTTGTCAATGCTGGCTCCTGTGGCAGTGATGTGACTTACTATTTAACCTACTAAGCATAGTATATACATTATCAGGGATGGTGGGAATATGTTATGCGGGTGGACTTTGAAGTTTGGGACCACACTTTGCACCAGGGCAATTATGGTAAATTGATTAAAAAAAAAAAACAAAAAAAACTACTCCCATTTCTCCAGCAATTATTTATAAGAAAACTATTAATGTGGTAGAAAAAAAATAAACCAATTACCAGGGATCAAAAAAGCACAATAACCCCAAACAACCCTTCAAACTAGCGGATGGAAAAAAAAGAGTATGATCCCAAATCAGTACACTTCAAAAATATACAGTGGTATAAAAAAACACTGCAAATCTACACAAGTTTAAAAACAACCATAAAAGATAAAACAAAATCTAATATGATACAATGATAGGATATAGGCCTTATCAATAGGACACATGGGGAACAAATCGTTCACTGTATGAACTTATGGATACTTAGGTATCTGGTATAAGTGTGAGTGTTATTGATAAACATAGAGTAGACCTATTTAAACATTAAACCTACAAGATAATGATCAAATATGAAACAATTGATCTGCAAATAAACTGATGAAATTGTGGCAACAAATATTTAATGTCCTGTGCCCTTACTAGGTTATTTAATGCATGGTATTTCAACCCACTGAAGGAAATACATCATTGCAATAGGTTGTTCATACACTATTTCCTATCTGAATCTGCAACTATGCTCTCTGATGTCTGTTGTATGGTACGGAAACCGTGAATGTGACTTTTGTTATGCCGCAAAAATGCACCATAGCAGAGAAGTAGGTTTGTGCTATCTGTGGTATACGGAAGAAGAGTCTAAGGCCGCACTTATAGTGCGCGCGACTGCATTTTTTTTGCCGCGACGTCCTGTTGCTGGCATAAGTGCAGCCTAAGGCAAAACAAATATATTGCTGCCTGGTCGCCCGCAAGCGAATTACAACTTTTGCTGACGGTGATGGGTGATGTCATCCGTCGCGTCGCGCACACTATAAGCGCAGCCTAAGAAAGGATTTCCAAGTACATACTTCAGTTGGCTTCAGTATCTTTCTTGGTTCCATGGAAGTGGGTATAATTAAATACATTTAAACTGTGATTACTGCTTTACTTTACAAGTAGAGACACATTAATAAGTAACATGACAAATTACCTTTTTGGTGAAGCAGGCTTCCCAGTGCTGGAGAAGATTTTAGGCCCATTCATTATAACAGAGCTGAACTCTTCTCCAGCACTGGAAGTGGTTTCACATGTTGAACAGTGGCCTAAAGCTTTCATATTTAGTCTAGATTTCTTTACTAGTTCTTTTGTCACATGTTGATTATCTTAAGGGTTGTTAGGCTTATGCTTTTTTTTTTTTTAACCCCAAAACTGTAGGATCTTTGTCCCATACCACTTCAGCTTTCACTATTTTTTGCTGTAAAAATATAACAAAATGTTTGGCTGCTGATCATTTTTATGTACACTTTTTTTCCGGCAGAAACGTAAACGATCAAATGCTTTAAATCAAGGTGAATTGGATGCTTTGGAGTATCACAAAAAGGTATTTATTTGACTTGGTACTTGGCATTTGCAAAACCGGTGGACTCACAAAGTAATTCATAAGATTGCAAACTAATACTGTGCCGCTCATAAAATGTGTGTTTTTTAGATAGCGTTTGACAAAGAGTTGTAGTAGCTGTATTAGTTGTAGTCATGTTTGACACTTGGGGAACAACTATTTTACATTCTTAATAACTAAATTAGAGGTATAGAGATATTCACTTGGACTGGTGTTTTGGTTTTGCCTCTGCATTTTCTTTTCGGGTTTTGGTTCTGGATTTGCCTAAAGTCAGTTGGTTTTGGACTATGGCAGAATATTATATATAATAAAATTCCACCTTTATTATATATATATATTATATATATTATATATATATATATATAATATATATATATATATATATATATATGCAAATATAGCTGTATGCTCATCTGCATGTCTTAGGCAGGTCTGCAACCCCGCCTTTCCCCATTATCACCCAGCATACAGCACTTCCACTGCAGCAAGGGATTCTGGGAAATGACATGCAAATGAGCACACAGTGTCACTTTTTGCCTCAATAACCATTTTTAACATGGTTCCCTATAGGCTTAAGCTTGCTGCATGGTCACAGCTTTGAGCACAGCCAGGGTTTTATATATATATATTTTTTTAAAGTGGAATTTTATTTAATAATTATAAAGATGTAATAAAAAAAATCTCAATACATTATTATATTATATATCATTCTCCCATCTTACTTTTGGTCGTCTTGGTCATTTAGTTATCCTTGGAATCCAGTCTAGTGCCATCTTTGTATGGATATTGAAGATAGAATGATGTCACATTCTGAACAAGAGAGGCGACATATTGTCTGTATATGCACTAACTGTATAAGCTAAGTTAGATGCTAGCATCTAAATAGTTAACAGAATTAGCAAAGAAATGCAGTTGCCTAGTTATCCAGAAGTCGAGAGGGTCATTAATACAAGAGCCCATAGAATTTAAGGAGTAGAAATAATGAGGCACAATTTGTTATCTATAGACAGGAATGTGGTATAGTCGCCTCTCTGATACCTACTGTACAAAGACAGGGTCGCGGGAAGGCTGGAATAAGGGATGTGTCCTTGGTATGTTTAAGGAGGCAGAAAGGTGGTAGATACTGTAACATATGAAAGGGAATGGGACTAACGAGGTGTGTTATCAGTGAAATAAAATATACTGAAATTGTAGTTTCAAGTGAGAAAAACAAGATCATTCTGTATATGGGCAATTGCGGATTTCCCGAAATCTGGTATATGTGTGTGATCCTGTGTATATTGAATTTAGAACTACCAAAGAACTTGAACTGATACCATCATTTAAAACCAGAGACAGAACATAAAACACAGACAAAGCTCAGTTTTAGCACATCCAGTGAGACTCATACACGGTACAGTGCCTAAATATATATGTATAAATATCTAATAAGTAAAATGGTCTTTTAGTTTGACATTTTTGGCCAAAATTGTTGTAAGCCCCTGAGCCAACGCCACGGCAGACCACATATCAGGGGTCCCTAACGCTAATATAAATTCTTAATAACCTGTGTAATAACAGGAAGAATGATTTATAGTAAATCTGTCAATATTAGTTGCAAAGTTCTAAGTCTGACTGAAGCTTTTATTAACCTGTACATTACCAGGAAAAGCACTCTGTATTAGAGATGTCACAGCCAAACTGCAAGCAGGCAAGTTCCCCTGAGTGGAAGATATTTATTGCCATGCTCAGTAGCACTCCTCTGTGACACTCATATGCTTATATATATGTTGTGGTCATTTTGGGGGTTCAATAGGAGCTTGTTAGGTGTCCAGTATGTTTTACAATTCTTGTCCAGCTAGTCATGGCTGATTGGAGGGTGGCAACCTCCTTCCTAATTTAAGCTCACCCCCTCCCACATTTAAATGGTTATGGGCTCACTCCATAGCATCTTCCACTCAGGGGAACTTGCCTGCTTGCAGTTTGGCTGTGACATCTCTAATACAGAGTGCATTTCCTGGTAATGTACAGGTTAATAAAAGCTTCAGTCAGACTTAGAACTTTGCAACTAATATTGACAGATTTACTATAAATCATTCTTCCTGTTATTACACAGGTTATTAAGAATTTATATTAGCGTTAGGGACCCCTGATATGTGGTCTGCCGTGGCGTTGGCTCAGGGGCTTACAACAATTTTGGCCAAAAATGTCAAACTAAAAGACCATTTTACTTATTAGATATTTATACATATATATTTAGGCACTGTACCGTGTATGAGTCTCACTGGATGTGCTAAAACTGAGCTTTGTCTGTGTTTTATGTTCTGTCTCTGGTTTTAAATAATTATTGCCATGCTCAGTAGCACTCCTCTGTGACACTCATATGCTTATATATATGTTGTGGTCATTTTGGGGGTTCAATAGGAGCTTGTTAGGTGTCCAGTATGTTTTACTGATACCATCATGACTGTAGTTCTCCGCTCATAACTAAGAAACTGCCTGTGAAAGATTCATAAGCTGCTGTCTATCTGTCTCTGAATAAATATGACGAAAATAATTCGATTCGTGGACTTATTGACGGAGGTGATACACCTATTTTCAGATATTTTTATTTATAAAGCGCCCACAGCTGTACTTAGTGCTTTACAAGAGAGACAATACAATACAGGGAATTATAGTACAATAAGTGCAGCAAATACGATCAGACAATAGGAAAGGAAATCCCTGCCCCGGAGAGCTTACAATCTAAGTGGTATGATGGGAAAATAACAGAGACAGCAGGTGAGGGAATAAGTGCAGTAGATGGTAGTCATTGGTAGGAGTGGCTGTGGGTGTGTTACAGTAGCCACGAGTTTAAGCCAGGGGTGCGCAAATTTGCTGAGCTGCGCCCCCCTGCCTGGCAGACGCAGCGTTCGTGGCCTCGCCACCTCTCCAAGGCCTCGGTGTCAAATGAGGCCGCGGGACATGGGTCTCTGTAACTGCCACCCCACCCCTAGAAATTCTTGCGCCCCCCTGGGGGCCGGGCCCCCCAGTTTGGCACCCCTGGTCTAGGCTATTGAAATACTTCATTTGAGAGGCGAATTTAAAGGTTTGTCTTACAGGGGGGGAGAGAAGGTGCTTGGCGTAAACTGAGTGTGAGGGAGTTCCGCAGGTAAGGTGCAGTGAGGGAAAAAGGTTTAAGACTAGGGTGCAAAAGAGACAGTTTTGGGTAGAACACAGGAGACCAGCAGGGGCATAACGAGAGATCAAAGCTGATATGTAGGGAGCATGGAGCCCCGAAGGTAAGGAGGAGAACTTTGTGGGTGATCCGAAACTTGATGGGAAGCCAGGAGAGGGATTTAAGGAGGCGATTAGCAGAGACTGTTTTGGGAGAAAGTGAAATTATTCTAGCAGCAGAATTTGTATATAGATTGCCAAGGATAGAGTTGTGAGACAGTATGTTACAATAATCCAGAAGGGAGAGGAGCAGTAGCGTGACAGCGGAAAGAGTGGATATTAGCAATATTACGGAGGAAGAAGCGACAAGTTTTAGCTATGCCGTTCATGTGAATGGAGAAGGAAAGGACCAGATAGATGGTAAAACATGTATGGAGATAGAAAAAGGGGAAATATGAGGAGTTCAGTCTTAGCCATATTTAAGGCAGTGGATTAACATCCACAAGGATATAAGATGGAGGTAATCAGAGACTAGGGACTGGGGTGGTACGGGTGCATAGATATATCTGCGTATCATTGTATTGCATTGTATGTCTTTATTTATATAGCGCCAAAAGTGTACTCAGCGCTTCACAAAAAATACAGTACAAGGAATTTTAAAAATACAATAAGTGCAACAAAAATCAGACAATGGGAAAGGAAATCACTGCCCCGAAGTGCTTACAATGTAAGAGGTTTGAGGGGAAACTTACAGAGACAGCAGGTGAGGGAATAAGTGCTGAAGATGAGTGTGCTTGGCCACAATGGGTGGTATAAGTGACTGTGGGACAGTAGCCATGAGTGCAGGATATTGGGATGCTTGATTTCTGGGGCAAGTTTTAAGGTTAGTCAGTCTTAACCTTTTCATTTAACACCATTTACAGGGGAAGAGATGGCAGGGAGCCGTGGGTGAGATCAGGTGTGTATGTCTGGCTTCAGGCTTAGGGGAGATCCCCAGCAGCAGGAAGGAGTAGATAGAGGGTGTGAATAGAGGATTTGTGTGGGTGTTTTTTATTGAGGGGTAAAGAAGTTATTGGGAGAGAGGTGTATAAATAATGGTGCAGTGGGGATTGGGGAAGTTGGAGAGAACAGGGATTTTCACCAAGGAGTGAGGAAACAGTAAACAGAAAAAGCAATAAGGAGGGCATAGTGAGATACAGGAGGAGAGACATCCCAGTTATTGAAGGATATTAAGAGTACAAATAATCACAGCTTTTAGAAAGTAAAGTTCTCACAGTTGTAAAGTTGTTGTTCAGAGTCCAGATCTTCCTCAAATATTCAACTCCAAGATTAACTCTGCCACACACTTAAATGTTACACTTTGATGTTACACAGCCATATGGCTCACAGCCAAGGTATCCTGCCTTAAGTATTCTAAAACACAGCCACATTGTCTAATTTATCTGCATAGAGATGATCTCTATGGGCAAAAAGAGTTGATGAGGTCACCAAGTGATAGTATGCAGAGAGAGAAAAGAAGAGGTCCCAGAACAGAGCCCTGAGGTACACCAACAGACAGATCAACAGGAGACGAAGACATGTTGGCAACAGAGACCAAAAATGTGTGATGGGAGATGAGAACCAAGATAGAGCTCTCTCCAACGATGCTCATTTCTTCTTACAAAATGTCCGGCCCACTGCCATTTTACTTTCTTCACTCTTGTGATGAAAGTCTGTGAGTGGCCAGAAATGTTGTAATGTGACTACAGTAAGGCCCCGCTTCTCGGCGTTCCGCTTATCCGGCGGCGGCGAGAAGGGGGCCGCCATCTTTCAACCGCAGTCACGCAACCGTAGTTTGCGTGCGCAGACAATAGGCCGCGCATGCGCAGAACGATGAAAAACGCCGTTCTGTGCATGCAGAGAACTGAAAAACGCCAGATCCGCTTTCCGGCGATTTTCACTTTACGACAGGGCCCTGGAACGGAACCCGCCCTATACCCGGGGCCCTGCTGTACATGCTTTAGCAAGATAAAATACTATGCTTTTTTTTCACTGAATTGGGAACGTTTAAATCTCTTCATTTTAAGGATTTCAGGATCTACTAAACGTGAGTCTTTTTGGAGTGCTGCCTTGATTCTTTTTTTTTTTCTTTTCACCCTTTTAATGTTGTTATATACTTATGTTTGGTTACGAACCTATTCATTATTTTTCCTGTCTCTTCGGGCAACACCCAGCATACATCTCACCACTCTCCTTTGAGTTGTCTGAAGCTTCTGAATTATCTTCGCATTTTGGCTCCACATTTCACATCCATACATGAGCATGGGCAGAGTACACTGGTCGAAAACTTTCTTCTTTGGGCACAGTGGAAGGTTCCCTTGAAAGATTGCTTTGTTTCTTCCAAATGTGCCCATCCCACCTTCATAATCCTATTGATTTCATTCAAAAGGATCCCATCCATTGTTACTTGCCGGCCAAGGTGTAGACATAGTCTTCAACTTCTAGTTGTGTTCCATTTATGTCGATCATTGTAGACAACATCTGACAATGACGATAGTGACAATAATACTGAGAGTAGACGGCCAAAATATTCATAAATTGATAAATTCAAAGGCGAATGGAAGCCTTAATGGTACAATAGACACATTAGAAAAATGTATTGGTGGAGATATATATCACGCAGTGCATCAATACATTGATTGTATCGATTTAGTATGGTTGTAAACAGTCTCTATAGAAAATGCTATTAATAAATCTTATAGCCAAAACATCCCATAATTGGTAGCATATTGGTACGTATAGAGAGTTTGTGAGTACCGCAGGGCAATGGAATTATATCCATATGTACACTCCGCTGCAGATTCTGGCGGTGTAGATGGTACAAACTGTCAAAAGTATAGATACATATACATAGTAGCGTGTGATGTATAAGCTGCGCTTATACAACCAGCGACGTCCAATACATTTTTTCTAATGTGTCTATTGAACCATTAAAGCTTCCATTCGCCTTTCAATTTATCCATTTATAAATATTTTGGCTGTCTACTCTCACTGTATATTATTGTCACTATGGTCGTTGTCAGATTTTGCATTAAAATGTTATTATTTTTGTTTTTAACTGCTGTATGGAGCAATGTTTTGCTCACCCTTGTTCATCTGTGGGCCTCATACCACATGCCAGCCGTATGTAGAGAGATTTATATTCCATTTGTTAATTTAACACTCTCTTTTTGACAAATTGAGTGCATATAAGAGGGATCTTTGTGACTTGGTCACACCTTTGTTGTTTTGTAGTTGCTGAAATGTGCAATAAATCCTTGTTGTTTCTTCCACATAGAATAGCTTAGTGGAACATGTACAGATGTAGCCAACGTTATTGAGGTCCGTAGCGCACTACACAATGCAAGAGAAGCGCCCATTGTTTTGAATCAGCCGTGCGCAGAGGAGATTGCAGGGCTATCGCAGGCGGGCTCCACGGGTTGCATTAATGTTGACAACATCTGAAAAATACTAGATTTAGAGGAGGAGATTAACGAAAATCCGTATCACACAGTAGGTTTACTTTGTACTGCAGATGAGATCTTATCATTCTTATATAAAGTGACATCTCTATCTCTCTCTGCTACTAATATCTTTCCCCATACAACCCAGCATCCAGCTGGCTTTCTCAATTGCTTTGTTATGTTTCTTGCTTACTTTTAACCCTCCGAAATACTGATTCCCAGGTCCCTTTTCTCTATAGTGGTTGACATTATAGTGCCATTTATTCGGCGTTCTGCCTGTGTACTTTTGGGACCCATCTGTATGATTCTGTACTTCTTGGCATTAAATTGCAGTTGCCTCACTCTTGACCATTTCTCTCTTCTAAATCGGTAAGCAATTTGTTCACTGCCCCTGTGTTCACCCTGTTGAAGATATGTGTCATCTGCATCAAGACATACTTTCCCTTCCAGGGCGTGTGTAATGTCATTAATAAAGATATTAAAGAGCATTAGTGCCAGTACAGATCCCCGGGGTAGTAGTCCTCTGGTTATCTTCCCTTCCTCTGAATGTACTCCTTTTACCCCAACACTGCGTTGCCTATCCTTAAACCAATGTCTTATACATTCAGCCACATGACAATCCAGTTCCAAGCATTGCAAATTGTTTATCAGTCTGTTATGTGGGCAAGTGCCAAAGGCCTAACTAAAGGTAAGCTGCATTTACTGCACCACCCTGATCTATTACAGATATAGCCAACTTTTTTTGGAACCTACTGATAACGCAGAATATCACAGAGTTTCCATAGGTTTTAAAGGCATTGATAATGCAGTGTATCACATAATATCCCACCAATGTACCTGCCGGAGCAATAAGCCTGGCTACGCTTGTACCTTAGCTGTCCAAGTAAAAAAAAACAATCTGATTTGTTTGACAGGATTTACTTCCCCCATCCATCCTCCCCCATTCAATTCAGGCTGTCTGCCATCCTGTAAGTTGCTGAATGTTAGATATTCATCAATTCTTTCTTCTCTCAGCATGGTTTCAATTAATGTCCCCACTACTTATTTCGTTACCAGCTTTTCCCCTCATTCCATATTTGTGTAGTGTGATTACATTTGCTTTTATTCAGTCATCTGGAACGACACCTGTTATTAGTGATTGATTACATTGATGTGCTAATGGTGTTGCCATTACCCCCTAAGCGCTTTTAATAGCCTTGGATGTACCACGCCTGGCTCCACTTACGTTCAGTTTTGAAAGTTCCCTTGGGAGTTTCTCTTCTGTAAATGGTTTTCTCTTTTCCATTTATATTTGTGTTCCCCTCTGCTTCAGATGTGAAGACCGGGGAGGGGGTATTCCTTTCACTTATACTCTTAAGAAATGTTTACCCCCTCCCCTTTTTTTTCCTGGCTGCGCTAATTTTACGTCTGCTTGTGGGGACTTTGCAAATCTGATCACTTGCTTAGCCGCCTTCTGCCTAACATGATGTACTGTAGTTCCCCGCCCTCCTCATCCTGAATCTGCCTATATTCCCTATACAGGCATACCCCGGTTTAAGGACACTCAATTTAAGTACACTCGCGAGTAAGGACATATCACCCAATAGGCAAATGGCAGCTCACGCCTGTCAGCACGTCCTGAACAGCAACACCAGCTCCCTACCTGTACCGAAGCTGTGCGCAAGCGGGGAGACTATAGAGCCTGTTTCAAATGCGTTATTTACATCAGTTATGCACGTATATGACGATTGCACACGATAAGTGGGAAAAAGGGAGTGCTTCACTTTAAGTACATTTTCGCTTTACATACATGCTCTGGACCCGTTGCGTACGTTAATGTGGGGTATGCCTGTATATAGTTAAGTGTGACTGGGGCTTTAACAAAGATTATCCCAAAAATCAGTAATACATTTGCACTATGTAAAATTACCCAACAAAGGAACATTTTAAAATATTTTTTGATAGACATTATCCCTTATTAACCATTTGAGCAATTAATTGTAGTGATTAAATACCCCCACACTTCAGAATGTTTGCAGTTTATCTGTAATAGTTTCTCATTTCGACTAACGAGCCTTTAATTCCCACCACCCCCCTCTCTGTCCTCCCAGATGCATTTTTTTTTAATCTTATACCAATATCTTGGTGAGAGTATCGCTGATTGGTTTTGTTAACCGTTAATTCTTGTCGCTTATCCCCTTTAGGGGTGATTGATGAACCCTTTCGCTGCAGCTGCCCGAGTGTTGCCGGTCATATTGGATCACAATGGCATGATCACTTGGGGTAGCAATCACGTGGTAGCAACCGGTCCCCAGTGATGTTGAGTGGCAGTGGAGGGAGCCATGGAGCAGTTAATACGATCTCTCCGCACAAAACTGGCAAACGCAGCATGACGTTCCCTTTATGATATAAGGCAGCGGTCCCCAACCTTTCCGGCACCAGGGACCGGTTTTGTGGAAGACAATTTTTACACGGACCGGGGGGGGGGGGGGGGGGGGGGGGGGGGGGGGGGGTGGGGGGGGGGGGGGGGGGGGGGGGGGGGGGGGGGACGGTTTCAGGATGATTCAAGCGCATTAAATTTATTGTGCACTTTATTTCTATTATTATTACATTGCCATATATAATGAAATAATTATACAACTCACCATAATGCAGAATCAGTGGGAGCCCTGAGCTTGTTTTCCTTCATTTTGGCTAGGGTTAGCTTGTGGGCTTACCACAACTGTGACTGAGACAAGTGCGCAGTACGGGAAAGAGCCACGGACCAAAATAAGGGTCGGATTCTGACTTCTCATAAGGAGCGCATTGCCTAGATCCCTCGCATGTGCAGTTTACAGTAGGGTTCGCGCTCCTATGAGAATCTAATGCCGCCGCTGATCTGACAGGAGGCGGGGCTCAGGCGATAATGCGAGCGATGGGGAGCGGCTGTAAATACAGATGAAGCTTTGCTCGCTCGCCCACCGCTCACCTCCTGCTGTGCAGCCCTGTTCCTAACAGGCCCAGGGGTTGGGGACCCCTGATGTAAGGGACCCTGGTGCACGATGTACAGAGAGCGTCATAAGGGCAGCTTAAAGCTGCAGACCAAGCAATATCCTACATGCGTGTGTTTTTTAATAAATCAGATCTGTACTATGAGATAATATGTGTAGCATTTTTTTTAAATAAGTCTGAATGACATTTGTAACATATAATGTAACAAGCATTTTTTGTTTCTATAGCAACCTTTTACAAAGTTACATCCCCTTCCGCTTCTGAAACAGTCTCTGGCACACCCCTTTTTGAGCCCTGCCCTCTCTCTAGCAGTGCACCAATTGTATCTAGTGACTGCTTGGTCACATGACCTTCCCACAGAACTTTGCATCTTTGGTCCTCTTCTGCTGCACTGACAGTCATTTAGTGAACCCTAGAGACGAATCTTCGCTATTCGATCACAGGAGAGCGGATTAATCGGCAACTTAGCTAATTACTAATTGTGTGCATTGTATTGATGCACATATTACAGAGAACAAATAATGCAGCTTGGACTGTTGCTTTAAGGTTTTAAATGTCGTACTGCTGATCATGATGCTATTGCACTTACACACAGTCCCTGTAAGCTCAGAACCCAAACCCACCACAACATATATATTTGTGACAAAAGCAGTGCTACTGGGATTGTGACCTAATGCAGGGGTGAGCAAACTTCTTACGTCGAACCCCTCTTTTCATCCGTGCTATTAGTCAGGGGACCCCCGCCTAATGTAATTCAAATCACATGAAAAAATATATATATTTTCTGTCAATACAAATACGTAAAAATACTTGCATCTTTCAACATTTAAAAAAAGTGGAACATGACAAATGTTTTTAAAGATAAATCTGTGTAGTAGTATCAGTTAATTCTGACTGCATTTTTTTTCTCTCACCCCCCTTCCTCATCCTCTCTCGTCTTTCCTCCTCATCTTCTCCCGCCGTCCAACTCCTCTGGCGCCCTGCTTCGCTCCCGCCGTCCAACTCCTCTGGCGCCCTGCTTCGCTCCCGCCGTCCAACTCCTCTGGCGCCCTGCTTCGCTCCCGCCATCCAACTCCTCTGGCGCCCTGCTTCACTCCCGCCATCCAACTCTTCTGGCGCCCTGCTTTGCTCCCGCCATCCTTCTACTCTGGCGCCCTGCTTTGCTCTCGCCGTCCAACTCCTCTGCTACTCTGCTTCACTCCCGCTATCCAACTCTCTGGCGCCCTGCTTCACTCCCGCCATCCAACTCCTCTGGCGCCCTGCTTCGCTCCTCCGTCCAACTCCTCTGCTACCCTGCTTCACTCCCTCCCTCCCGATCCAACTCCTCTGGCGCCCTGCTTCACTCCCGCCATCCAACTCCTCTGGCGCCCTGCTTCACTCCCGCCATCCAACTCCTCTGGCGCCCTGCTTCACTCCCGCCATCCAACTCCTCTGGCGCCCTGCTTCACTCCCGCCATCCAACTCCTCTGGCGCCCTGCTTTCACTCCCCCTCCAACTCCTCTGGCGCCCTGCTTCACTCCGCCATCCAACTCTCTGGACGCCCTGCTTCACTCCCGCCATCCAACTCCTCTGGCGCCCTGCTTTGCTCTCGCCGTCCAACTCCTCCGGCGCCCTGCTTCGCCCCCGCCATCCACCTACTCTGGCGCCCTGCTTCACTCCCGCCATCCAACTCCTCTGGCGCCCTGCTTCACTCCCGCCGTCCAACTCCTCCGGCGCCCTGCTTCGCCCCCGCCATCCACCTACTCTGGCGCCCTGCTTTGCTCCTGCCGTCCAACTCCTCTGGCGCCCTGCTTCGCTCTCACCGTCCACCTACTCTGGGACCCTGCTTCGCTCCCTCTGTCCAACTCCTCTGCTACCCTGCTTCGCTCCCGCCATCCACCTACTCTGGCGCCCTGCTTTGCTCTCGCCGTCCAACTCCTCTGGCGCCTGCTTTCGCTCCCGCATCCGTTCTACTTGCGCCCTGCTTTGCCTCGCGTCCAACTCCTCTGGCGCCCTGCTTCGCTCTCCCGCCGTCCAACTCCTCTGGCGCCCTGCTTCGCTCTCGCCGTCCAACTCCTCTGGCGCCCTGCTTTGCTCCCGCCGTCCACCTACTCTGCTACCCTGCTTCACTAACCGCCATCCAAACTCCTGGCGCCCTGCTTCGCTCCCCCGCCAATCCACCTACTCTGGCGCCCTGCTTCGCTCTCGCCGTCCAACTCTCTGGCGCCCTGCTTCGCTCTACACCGTCCAACTCCTCTGCGCCCTGCTTCCGCTCTCGCCATCCACCTACTCTGGCGCCCTGCTTTGCTCCCGCCATCCAACTCCTCTGGTGCCCTGCTTTGCTCTTGTCAGTCCTCCCCCACTCCTCCATCCTCCCGGCACCACCTTAAAGAATTTATTGCGCCCCCCCCCAGTTTGCGCACCACTAACCTAATATATGCAACAAAAAGACAAAAAAAAACAATGCTACATCCAATATGGAAAAACAAAATTTGAGCAGTTAATTGAAATAGACGTTTAGCTAAAAGAATCCCAAATGGAAACCTTCAACTGACTTTTTAACGTCTAGAACTAAGTTGAAAAATGATGTAGACAGGTATACCAAGAAATAAATGAAGAAGAGACAAAACAAATTCAGTAGGAAAACCTTGGATTATAAAAGAAGGCAATGTCTACAATGCACTGTCACAAAGGAGAAATTTTAGCAGCCCACCAAAAGAATCCTACTGAGTGGGACACCTCCGATAGTGATACGGAGAGAACCGTTCTAACAAACCATCTAACTCAGAGAAGAACCTAAAAAAAGTTTTTTTTTTCTGGTTTATAGAGCCGAGGGGATTACCTGGCTGCTTTTTAGACACTGATTAGTATATTAACAACTTGTTGGGTAACAATAGTTACTAAACAGCTAGCATAACTCTGCTCCTATCGGAAGATCTAACAGACAGATAGAGTTTGTATATTTATCCTCATCACGCATAGCAGTTTCAATTTAAGTCAGCCACACCACTGATCAGATTGCTTGCTAAAGTCTTATATTATATCTGTTAATAGACGCGAAGAACTGACTGCAGGTTTAACAAGATCGTGCCCTGTGTTTATTGCACAGGGGAAACTGTAAGCTCATTATATATCTACCTAGTTTTCTTAATGCAGATGTTTAGCTAGGTACTCACTGCTTCATGCAAGAGAGATTTTTCTAATACGTACTATATCCCTGTATTTATTCTACACTAGCGTATATATATACGCCTATACTTATATATAAATTTATTTATATATATAATGTCTGTGTGTAGTGTAATATATACCTACTATACTACTTGTTTTATTCTATTAAGGGTATCTTATCTTATTATATATTAGTGAAACACTAGCATGCCTGTCTGCATCTTCCTGTGTCCCTAACGGACATCTGATTGCAACCTTGGCCTGTCACTCCGCCTCAGGCCATGCCCGCGCCCGCCCCCGCACACCTCTCATTGGTCTGCGGTCCGCCCCCGCAACAAACTTCATTGGTCTGCGGCCAACACCACTGCCACACTGTCCCACCCCTCACTGACCTACACCCTGAACACTCTCCCACCACTCACTTCACTGAGCTTTGGGAACAGCTGCCACACCTAACCCTCACTGCTCTGAGAGATTTGCACCTAACCCCTCACTATGCTCTCAACCCAGAAAACCCTGACCGCCTGCTACCACGACAGAACTGCACAATCAGGTACACAGTCTTATGCTTTCACACTGCAACATTCCACCCTCACAACCTCACCACCCTAACACCGCACGCTCACACCGCCTCTTACGGCCTACCCTGCGCCACACAACCCTCCCTTCACCTCACCGCACTGTTCTCATCTCACATCACCATCGGTACACCGCACGTGTGCCGCAGCTCCTCCGGAGATCACACCACACAGAACCCACATTCCCCGTGTCTCCCTGTTCCCCAGGCTTTCAACACCTCATTCACCCCCCCCCCCGGCACCGCTACAGTCAGCGGGGGAGCGGAGCGAGCGCCCGGGACACTCCCCACAGCTCTCAAGCACGCGCCGTGCGCCCCCGCGCTCTCCTCCTCTCCCCGTGACAGCTCCCCCCCGGTGCTTCCCACTCAGTCTCTCCCCCCCGGTATCGTCCGCTCAGCTCTCCTCCCCCCCCCGGTGCTCCCTCCTCCCCACATCCCCCCCGTGCTCGGCTCCCCCCCCCCCCAGTGTTTCTCCCCTCACCATGCCCGTTCCCCGTGCTCCACTTCACCTCCTCCCCGTGTCTCCCCTCCTCCATCCCCGGTGCGCCGCTCACCTCCCCCCTGTGCTCCCGCTCACCTCCTCCCCGTGCTCCCTCACTCCCGCCCGGTGCTCCTCCATCACCTCCCCCCCGGTTCTCCGACAGGCCGTGGACAACGCGGCGCTAGATGGGCGGGCGCCCGAAGGACCCCCCCCCTTCCTCCCGTCGCGGAGTAAGATGGCGGCGGCCGGAAGGAGAGGTGACGTGGTTGTGTGTTCTTGTCACTATGTGGTGTGTGTGTGTGTCACTGTGTGTTGGTGTGTGACACTCTGTGTGTTGGGTGGACCTGTGTGTGTGTGACACTGTTGTGTGTGTGGTGTGTAGTGTGTGTGTGGGGGGACACTGTGTGTGTTGTGTGTGTTACACTGTGTGTGTTGTTACACGGGGTGTGTGTGTGTGTGTTACACTGTTGTTGTTTCACTGTGTGTGTTGTCAGACATCTAGGGTGGGGTACCGGAGCTACGCATGGGGGGGGGTGGGGGGGGAGCAGGAGCGGAGAGAATGATGGTGGAGCCGAGAACCATACAGGGGGAGTGGAGAAGAGGGACACACGGAAATTTTAAGGCAAAGCAAAACCCACCCCCACTCCTGTCATGGCCCCCCCCTCCTGTCCACATGCCCCCCCCGCTCCACGCCCCCCCCCTCCTGTCCACTGTCCCCCCCACTCCTTCCCACTGTCCCCCCCTCCTTTTCCACTGTCCCCACTGTCCCCCCCCCCCCCTCCTGTCCACTGCCCACCCCCCCCCCCCCTCCTGTCCACTGGCCCCCCCCCCTCCTGTCCACTGTCCACCCCCTCCTGTCCACTCCCCCCCCCTCCCGTCCACCCCTCCTCCTGTCCACTGTCCCTCCCCCCCCTTCGCCCCTCCTCCTTCCACTGTCCCTCCCCCCCTCCCGTCCACTGTCCCTCCCCCCTCCCGTCCACTGTCCCTCCCCCTCCCCTCCTCCTGTCCACTGTCCCTCCCCGCCTCCCCCCCTCCCCTCCTCCTCCCCTCCTCCTGTCCACTGTCTCTCCCCCCCTCCCCTCCCCCCTTCCCTCCTCCCGTCCACTGTCCCTCCCCCCCTCTCCCGGGCAACGCCGGGTCTCTCAGCTAGTATATATATATATATATACCATCACGTTTTAAGTTATGGTGGGTGAAAAAGGCAAGAACAGGGTTGCAGACCTGCCAAAGACATGTGAATGTGCTCGCAAGTGATCTTTTTATTTGATACTAGCTGAGAGACCCGGGATGTGAACCGTGCTCACACTGACACACACTGCTCATTGTTCACACTGCACACACACACTGCACACTGCACACACTGCTCATTGGTCGCACTGACGCACACTGCGCACACACAGCTCACAGTGACACACTGCACACACTGGTCACACTGACACACACTGCACACTGCACACACACTGCTCACTGCTCACACTGCACACACACACATACACAGCTCATTGCTCACACTGCACACACACTGGTCACACTGCACACACTGACACACACTGCATACTGCACACACATTGCTCAATGGTCACACTGCACACTGCACACACACTGCTCAGACTGACACACACTGCATACTGCACACACACTGCTCATTGGTCACACTGCACACACTGACACACTGCTCATTGGTCACACTGCACACAGTGCACACACACTGCTCATTGCTCACACTGCACACACTGCACACACACTGCTCACACTGACACACACTGCACACTGCACACACACTGCTCACACTGCACACACAGTGGTCATTGCTCACACTGCACACACTGACACACTGCTCATTGCTCACACTGCACAGTGCACCACACACACACACACACACACACACACACACACACACACACACACACACACACACACACACACACACACAGTTACAGACAATCACAGACACTTACACACACTTTCACAGTTTCAAACAGTTTCACACAGTCATAGACACTTACACAGACTTACACACACTCACACACTCTCACACTGTGAAACACTTACACACACTGTCACACACAGTCACACACAGTCACACACAGTCACAGACACTTACACACAGTTTCACACAGTCACAGACACTTACACACACACTTACACACAGTCACAGACACTCACACACAGTCTCACACAATTACACACACCAGCACCAACACCAACACCCGCTCCCCCCCCCTCCTCCTGCGCAGGCAGCGGGGACAACGGTGGGGAGAAGGTGAAGCGGGGACCGGAGGGGCATCCCATCTCACGTCCCGCGGCCTGTCACGCGGTGACAGGGGGGAGCCGGGAGCGGAGGGGCATCCCCCCTCCCATCTCAGGGTCCAGACCGGGTTGGAGGGGGGAGCCGGGACCGGAGGGGCATCCCCCCTCCCATCTCACGTCCCGCGGCCTGTCACGCGGTGACAGGGGGGAGCCGGGACCGGAGGGGCATCCCCCCTCCCATCTCACGTCCCGCGGCCTGTCACGTGGTGACGGGGGAGCCGGGAGCGGAGGGGCATCCCCCCTCCCATCTCACGTCCCGCGGCCTGTCACGCGGTGACAGGGGGGAGCCGGGAGCGGAGGGGCAAGAGCAGCACGTAGCATGTGGAGGGGGGGGGGAGCTCACCCGTCCTGCCGCTGCCTCACTGATCCGGCCGCTGCCTCACTCATCCGGCCGCTCCTACGTGGATGTGAGGCGGGAGGCCGCGTGTTGTGGCCGCTCCCCCGCGTGTGTCCCGGGCGCTCGCTCCGCTCCCCCGCTGACTGTAGCGGCGCCGGGGTGTGAGCTTGGGGGGGTGAGGGGGGTGTGAGCTTGGGGGGCCGGATGAGCTTGGAGGGGGGGGTGAGGGTGTGATGAGCTCGGGGGGTGGGAATGTCTGTGTGTGTGTGTACACGGGACTCCGGGTAAGTTTGGGCACAGGGAGGGTGGGGGGTGTGTGGAAGTTGAGGTGCGGTCCAGCTGACGGGGGAGAGTGAGGGGCACCGGGAGGGGATTGTGTGTGTGTGTCCCCGTCCGTGTCCGTGTGTGTGTGTGTCCCTGTGTGTGTCCCTGTGTGTCCTTTGGCCCGTCACTCCGCCTCAGGCCAATGAGAGGTGTGCGGGGGCGGGCCAAGGGACCAATGAGATTTCCCCTAGGGACACCGGACATCCAGGCAGGCAGGCAGGCAGGCATACAGTGCTTTCACTAATATAGTATAAGATATATATATATATATCCTCAACTTCGTGACTGGATTCAAGCTACATTGTTCCCTTTAGAGCATAGGTTCATAGCCACATACAGGCTACATTGCTCACTATATAGCATAAGTTCTGATTTACATATGGGCCCTAACAACTATACATTAAGTGGGCCATAGATTCAATGTGGTCTTTTATCTGAACCATCATTGCCCACATAATTTTGGTGTCTATACAGTACCATTCTGAACACCAATCTAAACATTTGTTTACTCTATACCTTGGTTCATGTACACAGATTCTATCCTAGTTGGTTTCACTGTATATTAATAGTCACTGTCAAGTTTACGCTTTATAATTTGACTTTATTTTAACTTGTGTATTAAAGGGTAATTTTTATTACCGCTTAACAAATCCCACATCATAATTAAGTGCAACATACAGACTTTCCCTTCTTGTGACTATCTCTTACATCCAATATGACAAACTATAGAGTTAAATACTTATCTGCCTCTTTTCTCATAAGTAAGGGACATTTAGTCAATTTCTTTGGCCAAAGTATTTTTAAGCCTGTAACCACACCACGGTACAGGTAGTCCTCGCTGTCCAACGTTTCACTTTACAACGAATGGCATATCCAACGCTTTACAATGCAATCCTATGGCCCGTTTTTCGATGCCGGACTGCGTTATCCAACGCTCACCACCACTGATTAATATGGGACTCACTTTACAACAGTTTCACTATCCAACACTGCTTCCAGAACGGATTCCGTTGGATAACCGAGGACTGCTGTATGCCATTTTCACAGGACCAAAACACCTGGGAATGACCAGTCTATTAAGACATTTCTCCCTCCAATTGACAGGTTAAGACAGTTTGCAGGTAGTGTTAGGACCTGTAAAAAGGGTATGGCGTGGTAAAGTCATGGGGAGTTTCCGTGCGACAAGGCCCCAATCGACATTATTGCAGTTTAATTAATACATTCCTTTGTCACTTTGCCTTGACCCAAGGCCTCCTTCAATGACTGTACATACAGTGCAGCAGTTAAAGTATGTACAGTATGTTTCTCTTGTTCAGCTCTCAGTTGGGCTTAATGAATGCTAAACAGTGCTGCACTACCATAGCTCAAGGCTCTTAAATGTGGTTTAAAATGTGTACTGATTATTGATGCGAACTATGTGGTTAGAAACAACAGCAATAACAGCAAACTGTGCCGCAACAGCATATATTATGACTTTGTTCAAAATGCTTGTCAAATGAAAAATATTCTACAATTGTACATGGCAGAAACAAAATAATGGAAACTTCTCAATGAAATAAAGATTAAGGGGGTAATTCAATATACTCTGAAGTGCCCGATCGACTTAAATTGGGGCTTTCAGCACGATCCGCCACTTTGAAATATATTACAAGACCCCAAAGGTATTGTCTCAATCAACAACATATAGTGTTGTTGCAATGGAATGTTAAACCTTTTCTGCCATTTTCTGCACGTTTTATAACGTAACGTTATGTACATTTTGCAATGTAAAATGAATATACAGTACACATTTATTTTGAATCAGAATTTAGTAACCAGACATGGTTATTTTTGTTTTTTATTAGTAGATTAGGTTACATACATGTCCCGCCTCCCATGCTATTAGCTGTATGATTACTTTAGTTCTCTTTATGCAGTGGGGGAAATACAAAGGACACAGAGTACAATAGGTATTGTAGGACCAGCTGATAGCATCTAACTTGATGTGGTTGCCGACAAACAGACCGTGAATCCCTGCGCTTCTCCCTTTTGGGATAACAATAAATGGGGAATATATATATATGATATATGATGTGGTTGCCAGCTTGAAATGTTTTGGCCAAAGGATTGAACGGAATGATCCACACTTCTGAGAAGCAAAAAATCTTCAAAAATATATAGAAATGAACTAATTTCTCACATTGAATGTGCACCTGGGCTTCTTTTCCCCTGCTGTATCTTTGAGGTCACTTTCCCTGTAGCACTCCAATTGACATAAATAAATATATACATATTTGTATGTGGGTCTGGGTTTTGAGTTTGCTAAGATTGTGTATGTCTTACAGTGGCGGGCGCCTTTATCCTCATGCGGCCGCCACCGCGGGATTTTTAAAAAAACGCAGCGGCGCGCGGCTTTTTTTCCGTCAGGTTTCCCGCGCCGCGGGCGCTTTCAATGATAAGCGCCGTTAGCGCTTATCTGATGATGCGGCCGCCGCCGCGCGGGAAACTCCGAGAAAAACGGAGAAAATCCCCGCATTTATCCGGGTAAGTAGGAGAATAAAGGCGGCCGCTCTCCCACCCTCCTCGCGCCACCTCCTTACCTTGTCTTCGGCATCACATGACGTCAAGTTGCCATGGCACCGTGACGTCACGTGACCCCACGGCATCATTTGACGTCGCATGGCGACGCGGCGCCAAAGACAAGGTAAGGCTGCGGCCATGGCGAACGCTGGAGAGGACGCCAGCGTTCAACCTGGCTTCTCCCTGCCGCCTGCAGCAGGAGAGATCTGTGTCCTGCATGGAGAGGAGACGGGGGGCGTGGCTGTGACATCACAGAGCTGGTTCGCCCTCATTGGTCAAACTGCACACGTGACCCGGTGCCGCCCGGCCACCGCACATGGAAAAAGATTTTTTTGTTTCCTCCTGCATCGTGAGTGCCGACACCTCTTCTCCCGTGCGCGTTCGCGCGCTCTATAGACAGCCTCATAGAGGCACATCTATGTGATCGCGCCGCGCGCCTTCCTGCGTCGCGATCACCAAGCCCGCAGCCTCAGGGACGTTGCAGAAGTTTCACACGATCCCCCGACATTTAATTTAAATGCCTTGGGGAAGATCTTGTGCCCCTAGTTTGCGCACCCCTTGTATAGCACACGATACATAGGATTATTACAGACACAGTACTGAGGCAGCAGCCGCAGATAAGGTTCTGAACCCCTTCTGATGTAGGGAAACTGTACAAACAAGTTCTGTGTAAATAATACATGTTGCTGAATTGACTGAATTGTGGAATGTTTACCAGAAGTGACCTGCTCACAACATACATCATTTAGATGTAACAATGGCTGTTGCTTTAACATGGAAAGTTAGCTCAATAATACTTGTGGATTTCTAGCATTAAAATAGACTAACACATACTTTTACATTAATTTTATTCTAGACACTTGCACTGGTATGACAAGTATCAAATAAATAAATGAGACCGTCAGTGTTTTAAGAACAGTGAAAAGAAACCCAAGAACAATAGGTTAGGGTACGTTTTTATAAAAAAGTGAAAACTACATTGCTGCTCATCGAGATTCAATGTGAATTTATTATAACAAAATATATATATAAATGTGGCTTTTCATAGATGTCTTAAAAAATGTTTTTTCATGGAAGTTTATTAGCATGTGCTCTAGAGCTGAATACTAAAGTGATGTGAACATTATCTCAATGTTTTGATATGACAGGTTTTCTAAAATGATACTTAAGTACTGTATAATTATAAACGTATCACAGTAAGTTTCAGCACGTACGGCATCTTCTTTACTCTCTTCCCCCGCTCCCTTTTTCACATAGTTTCAGTGTTGATCTTAACACGGGTGCGCAAACCCAGGGGGGAGGGGGGCAAGATTATCTGCGAGGGACGTGGCGGTTACAGATGCCCCGCGGGCGTTTCACAAAGGCATTTCAATTAAAGGCCTCTGTAGAGCTGAGGCCATGGTACCGCAGACCGTGCGAACGCGAGCAAACAGACTGCCTTAACGCAGTGTTCGCGTCCATGCGGCGTCCGGGCCCGTGCGTGCAGAAGCGGGAGGGGGCGCACGTTGTGCAAGGTATCCGTTCAAACTGATTTCTTGGCGCAATAGTTGGGTCACATGAGCGGTTCGCCCAAAGAGGGCGAACCAGCTCCGTGACGTCACTGCCATGCCCCTAGACACGCCCACGGACGGCGCGCGTACCATGGCCAAAAAACGCACCCGCTTCAAGCGGGTGACGTCGCGGCCGCACACGCCTCCGCACGGGCGAAGGCACTATGGACCTGGCCTAACTCCCTCTTAGGCCGTGCGTATAGTGACGGCGACGTCAGGCTACGGTTGCTGGAAAAATCAAATTGAGATGACTTCCAGCGATTGCGACCAAGCCGTCGCACCGCGCTTACTATAATCGCACGCGACGGCGGCAATGCATTTGTTTTGACGCGACGTCGTCATCACTTTAAGCGCAGCCGTACCTTGGTTTACAGATCTTCTGATGACGCGTCACCATTGCAACGCGGCATGAAATGACGCCGTGGGGTTATGTGACGTCACGTTGTCATGACACCAGAACTTCTGAGTCAAGGTAAGGAGGGGGGACGCGTGGAGAGGGGGTCAGCCGGCAGGTGGGCACAGGGGAAAAAGATTGCACTCCTCTGTCTTAACACACAGGAAGTCAAAGTATTGTTGCAGAAATTGGACAAAGAGAAATGAAGTTTTGAGCCACCTGTTTTTATTATTCTCATATATCAATACATGGGGAATCTTTAAATCAGTGCTGGACGTGTAACGTTATCAAAAGTAGATCTGCTAGTAATAAACATAAAAAAAAAAAAAAAACATTTTGCCGGTATCTCAGGCGTGTTCAGTATGTTCGTGGTATCTCTCCATGTGTTGTATAAAGGGGAGTATGGGAGGTATGTAAGTCACTTGGTAATCCATGAAAACAGGACTCTCTACTTCTCCCCTCCGGAGAAGCCCATCTTTCAGTGTCTATATGGAAGTACCTCTACCTTTTAGGTAAGACATAATTAATGCCATGTTATTTGAAGTTAGCGCAAGGTACAGTAATGTTAATTTAACATGGTGTTAATCATAAACTAATGAAAAACAGTGAATGTTGCTTTTGCATGTAATTAGATTTGCAGATATACGATAAACGTATTTTCCCCTTGCTGTTTTAGGTAACATCACGCTATGTTCCATAATTTAACTGAGCTTTGTGCATCTGGGCCCCAGTCGGCCCATTTACTTAATTTTTGTGACACCTCAGGCCCATTTATATTGTTGTATTTCTTTCATATTTAACAGTAAATAAAAATACCACTTGTGGGTATATTTGCATGTCTCTTACAGGTCTGCAACCCTGTCTTTCCCCAGTATCGCTTAGCAACCAGTGCTTCCAGTGCAGCCAGGGATTCTGGGTAATTGCATGCACTTATCCATTTTAACATGGACACTATAAGCATATGCCTGCCGTATTACACAGCTTTTCAGCACAGCCTGGGTTAAAGAAGTACATAGCCAGTAAACCTACGCACAGACAGCTGTTTCAACCTTTTGGGTATCATCAGGGCAATATTGATTGCTGGCTGTGCAAGGTGAAGCGTACAACTAGACATTAAAAAAAGTTATGGTGGGTAAAAAAAAAAAAGTAACAAACTCTCCACCATACAGTGTACAGTAAATAAAAATACCACTTGTGGTGCATCTGCATGTCTCCGTCAGGTCTGCAACTCTGTCTTTCTCGATCACTTAGCACACAGTGCTTCCACTGCCGCCAGGGATTCTGGGTAATGACATGCAAATGAGCAAAGTGTGTTTTTCAGCACAGTTTCATATTTAAGATATTCTTGTATCCATCCCAATCAGTTTTGAGTTTCCTTACTGTAATGGCCGATATTACCTCTATATTCCATGAGTAATATTCAGGAATACCTTTTGGAATATAAAATTATTGGTTGGAATCAGCTAAGTCATTAGTTTATTTGAGGAAGTAGGTTTAAAATTGAGATTGAAGCAGTGCAGTAGATGTAATTAATTTAGATATGGCAATGACTTCTGATATGGTGTAAATTGGTCTAGGTGCCAATACTGGGAGCTGGATTAAAGCAGATACATTTCCCCCTTGTTTTCTTCTTATTTGTATATGTAACATGTAAAGCATGTGGTATTCTTACCTAAACTGGCAATCAAGTGGTGCTCCTGTTATAAATCTGTCATAATCCTGATTGTGTGCCTAACTGGATGTCCATCTTCTGACTCAGTGCTGCAGTCCGTGTAATGCTGCAGCTGATATGTATCATTGTATAACACATTATTGTTACGGCTTTCTGACTAATACACAGTCTGCTGTTTGGAATACAGCAACAGATCAGTTTGTGATACTTTGTTGCCAAAAGACCAGAGCTCGAAAAGGTGCGTGTCAGAGCCAGTTACACAAGAGGAAGTGGGACTTTCTAAATGGTTGCTGTAGCAACCAAAGGATGATCAGTACAGTAAAAAAAAAATATTAAAAATGGCATTTGGAGTATAAAAAAAAAGAAGGAAGAAATGCAGCCAGTATTATCTGATAGGCCTACCACAGAACAGATTTATTTAAAAAAAACAAAAAACCATATAGGATTTTTCACACTTTGCTGCTTTAGCAATTAGTTGTAAAAATGGGTGCAGATAGTGGTCATTCATTTATCATATTCAGATTGAAGTAATGTAGGTGCAGTTCCTCAAGATTCAGGAATGGTGGCACTGCTCTTCAACTTATTTATTTGTGATGTAAAAATAGGTGTAGAGAGCAAAGTTTCAATCTTTGCACATGACACGAAGGCTGGGTTACTGTCATATAGTGGTCTTGGGGGATACCCTGCATTACGTCTTGATGAATCTTGGCCTAAATTGTGTAAGCTTGTAAAATCAGAGCAGGATATAATTGCCATGCGGAAGGTGTGCAGGCAGGTAAATGGTGGACATGTTTTTTTTTTAAATATAGATACATGTTTTTTATGTTGCTAGCCATGAAAAAAAAGACATTGCAGAACTGGAAAAAAGTGCACAAAATGAAGGTATAGAGGTTCTGATTTAAAAGGAAATAATTTTACGAATTAGGATAAATCTATCCTAAATGATGCTGCTAGAATCTCTCTAAATCTGCTGAAATCCTTTTCCTGGCTGCCCTTTGTTACTTACAAAATTCTCCTTCTCTTTTAAGGCTATACACTCCTCTGCCCCTATTTACAGCTCAGCCCTAATTTCTCACTATACACCTGTGTGACTCTTGCGTCCTGCTCAGTGTAACAAACACCTCCTTAAGGAGTTTACATCAGATTAGAGTACAGTATGTTATGTGGTGCTCAGTCTTCCATACCTGGATCCGTGCAGGGCCCGGCTGAATTCAAATGGTTGAATAAAAGGCGTCAGGAACTTATTTCTGACGTGGTGTGATGTGGTAATAAAAAAAAAATCAACGTTACTATTTAAAGAGGGGAGGGGACAAATACAGTATGCAAGTAGGATATAAGTATTCAATACACTATAGTGAGTTGACGTAAATGTAGCCATGATGTAACTTGCAACTCTTAGCGATAGCTTAAAAAGTGCTGAATAGTTCTGACATAAATATTTCTGGTATTATGCTAATCCAGCTTTGCAATGACTAGATAATGGAATGGATTTTATTATTCTACCGGTTTCTTCTTATAAATAAAACATGCAGTGCTGCTCTAGATGTTTGATTCAAGCTGCGAAATAGTTTTTCTGCTCGCTCTTCTAACATTGTGTACACTATCTTTATCTTTTTGTAACGTCAGAATAAATACATTTGAGGGGCGTAGGTGTGCATGTTTCATTTTGTTTTACTTGGTTAGGACGTTTTTGCTTTGCAAACGATGGAAAATGTTGCTGATGTGTCTGCATAATGACATAGGGCTGTTTTTTGTTCTGGTCGAATCAACAACACTCTAAAGCACTTTAAACCCCAAGAAACATGGAAATTCAATACAAAAGACTTTACAATTATGGTGTTTCGGCTTTTAAGTAATACCACAATACAAGCAATTCAGAGTAATAGGTGCTTTAGCTCCCATTTTTTAACCCATATGTACTGGACCTCTTCTGTGAGTTGCAAATAATTTTTTTTACAAGGGGCTTTTTACAAGATGGTGAATTGTGAATGTCAGCGAGTCAAATGAGAAAACAACATTTGTGTTGTGACAAAATAAAAGGTTGATGAATGTATCCCTTGGTACCTATAACCTGGTATTTCCTGGCATTTATAGCCTAATATCATTAACACTATATAGATGCTGTTGTTGATTTTTCCATAAAAGTTCAAGTTGCAGCCATGAAAACCTTCCCTCACAGAAGTATAATAGAATTTGGTTCCTTTAGCCTTTATATCTGATTTTGAAATAAGGTATTTATCTGTCTCTCTAAACCCCCCCTTCCTCCCCCTCCCCTCTTGTACCCTTTTTACGGCACAGATACATAATCTCATTTTAGAAGGATCCAAGCCTTTGGTTCAAGAAGCGTTGGAAAAGGGATTCCTTCAGCCACTCTCAGGGGAGGAAGAGGAAAACCGTAAGATTGTACCTGGAGGATGCAGTATCGGCGGGCGGCTGGCTGAATTGTGTGATATGGCAAAGCATATGCCGTTGCTGAATGTAAATGAACACACAGTGCACGTTCTAGACAATGGAACTTGGCTACCTGAAGAGACAGACCTGTTGTCACACATTACAGAAAACAACTCAGAATGGCCAAAAATCATACATTTACTCGGAGAGAAGTATCTCATTCCACCCAAAAGTAGCTTTCTTTTGTCAGATGTTACCTGCATGGAACCTCTTCTACATTGTAAGTACTGTACTTGTTCTGCTTTGCAAGTGTCCAGTGTAACTGTCCTGGTTAAGGTGTGATCATTGATTACTGCACACTGTAATTTTGCTTTGAAAACACTGCCATGCAGACCACCCAAACAAAAGGGTTGTGGAGTTAGTCCAGGTTTTCTTTTGCCAATCTAAAAGTCAGGCCCTTGTTTTTTTTACAAGTTATCTATAATATGTAACACATGCATGGTTATGTAGGAACTAAATCTGAAAAAAATTGGATATCTGTATATTCTTCTGGGGAAGCCTTCTGTAATTTGTGATGTCAATTATGACAGCAGAAGGCTGAAGTGCATTGCAATTTATTACTAATCTCTCTGGATGATGTCCTTTCTCTCTCTATTGTCGTCTACATCATCATGAAGGAGGAATTGGAGAAAAGCCTGGGTTGAGCTAAGCTAGAAGAAGCCAAACTCGTGATTGGCACTGCAGTTGCAGCCTTCTGCGCTATTAAATGAAGTGCTAGAAAATCTATTCATATCTAAAATGTAATACATAATGCAGCTTTATATAAAGAACTGTATTAGGAAAAAAACATGGATCTATTTCCGTTCCCAGTCGTAATACTTTCATAATAACTATATACTTACTACATAAGAACTATATGGAATTTCTCAACCCTAAAAACAGGGGCCTTCTGAGTCCCCCTACAAAAATACATTACATTATATTACAAATTAAGAATAGTTACCACCAGACTACAAAGGAAATAGTACAGGCTTCTATATTATTTTACATTTCATTCTGTGTAGCTATATTTTTTTTTTATATTTAATGACTTTACATTTTGACCTTGGGGTATTTAGTCTGCCTTTTTAATAGCTCCTTTTGTATACTGGTTTAGCAATAAAACATACAGTGCCATGTTTACTAGGTTGTGCTATCCCATAAGTCACCTTCCAGCATTGGAAATAGCCTTACAGCCCATTCAAGTGACAGGGGCCATAAGGTGTCTTCAGTAGTGACACTGCTTGGTAATTACAGTATGCATAAAACACACAACGTAGCACACCGCTCACTTTTTTATAATTTTGTAATGCTTATGACAAGTGTCTGAAGATTGACACTAATGAGTGCAACCAATGTACAAAATCACAAAGTAGGACTAATAGAAAGAGCCCGTGATATAGTCACAAATGCCTTCAAAAGGGTACATTTTTGGTGCACATCACAATAACAATATTTTTGTATTTTTATTATACAGTGAAAAATCAAGGTGAATCTAAATCTAAAGTGACAATAAAATATTAAAATGAACACGCGGTGCTGTCAGCTGTTGTCCACTAGTATGTACCGCTGGTAATGACTATTACAACAGTGTGGGAAATATCATTTAGCACATACTAATATTGTCCTCCTGCTATATACAATAAAGTTGCTAGTACCACACATATAAATCAGTTGTAGTCACTCATACAATGATGTAATAAAGCCAGTGAGTATATTGCAATGATGATATGACTGACGCAATCAAGATAGTGGAGTCACACACAGAGTAGTCAGCATGCAGCATAAATTGAGATGAGAGGATACACTAGAACGCCATGGGAGTCCCTCAGCTGTTAGGCTATCATATAAACGCTGTTTGCTAACAAACATCACAGCTCCAACATCGCTGTCAACTTGTACTGGGGGTCCCTATAACTAATGACAAAGCGTTTGCATAATAGTCAACCAGTAGTGATCCTCTTTTCTCTTGCAAAAGTAAATCCAATACCATGCACTCAGCCTAGTAACCAATGCTGTTGCTGCGCATATATTGAGCTTACCCACACCACAGAAATTGGACCGGCTGTCTCCAAATCATATAGAAGGCATATAACCACGGGGTGTGGGATCAAACAACAATTGACCAATATACAGCATAAATTGATTAGAGGAGGATGCATAGAATACCATGGGAGTCCCTCAGCTGTTAGGCTACCATATAAACGCTGTTTGCTAGCAAACAACGCAGCTCCAACATCGCTGCCAACTTGTACTGGGGGTCCCTATTCCTAGTGATATGCCGATAGTGTAGTGATCAACCATATAGCATCCTCCTCGCCCAAGAGGGCCGAAATCAATGTATTGTACTTAGCTTAGTGATCAGGACTTCTTAGCCGCTTGCAGACATCTCTGCTCAGACCCGCAATAACTCGACCGGCTAGGACGTGATCAGCTGCACCGCGTGTTAGTGACGTCACCACGTCACTGAGCCCACGCCCTACGCGTTTCTCTCCAGGCGGAGCTTCGTCAGGGGAAGGTGGATACAGGAACTGCAACACTCACTGCTTTATATAGGCAATCCTATGGTCGTAACAGTGTGCAAGCAATTGTAATTAGTTACACTTAGTGATTATGATCTATCAGTAGCGTTAACAATATCGTAATTACCGCGTGAGTGTTGATGTTGCCCGTATGAAAGATAAAACACTATATAAGTTTTAATGGTTGACATAATTAGGGTTAGTCATGTTCAATATATGCGCAGCAACAGCATTGGTTACTAGGCTGAGTGCATGATATTGGATTTACTTTTGCAAGAGAAAAGAGGATCACTACTGGTTGACTATTATGCAAACGCTTTGTCATTAGTTATAGGGACCCCCAGTACAAGTTGACAGCGATGTTGGAGCTGTGCTGTTTGTTAGCAAACAGCGTTTATATGATAGCCTAACAGCTGAGGGACTCCCATGTCGTTCTAGTGTATCCTGTCATCTCAATTTATGCTGCATGCTGACTACTCTGTGTGTGACTCCACTATCTTGATTGCGTCAGTCATATCATCATTGCAATATACTCACTGGCTTTATTACATCATTGTATGAGTGACTACAACTGATTTATATGTGTGGTACTAGCAACTTTATTGTATGTAGCAGGAGGACCACCTTAGTAAGTGCTAAATGATATTTCCCACACTGTTGTAATAGTCATTATCAGCGGTACATACTAGTGGACAACAGCTGACAGCACCGCGTGTTCATTTTAATATTTTATTGTCACTTTAGATTTAGATTCACCTTGATTTTTCACTGTATAATAAAAATACAAAAATATTGTTATTGTGAGCTGCACCAAAAATGTACCCTTTTGAAGGCATTTGTGACTATATCACGGGCTCTTTCTATTAGTCCTACTTTGTAAATACAGTATGGCCCACAGTGTAAGTGTCATTCATTTACACTTTCGATTTTAAAAGCAGATAGAAACTTTATAACACAGGGCAGATAATGACTTTTCACACGGTTCCTTAACCCTTTCCAGGACATAGGCACTACATCATGGTGGTCTCGCACTTTCGGGGCCCCATGATGTAGTGGCTAGGTCATGCCCTTTGAGTGCTCGCTGTCCATGTTAAATGGATATGGAGGATAACTCCTCTTCCATCTCTGAATTACATGGTGGCGCAATCACGTGATCGCTCTGAGGAGCCGTCACGTGATCGTGATTTGCCGGAGGGGCTGTGGCACTCTGGTGCTGTGCCAACCAAAGGGTTAAACAAGATATGATATCTCGGGCTGACAATGACAACAGATCGCCTGACCCATTTTACGCCTGAGGTGGGCCAAGGTGTGTCCATGGAACACTGGCAATTTTTGAGCGATCAAGTAACGGCCGTGGCATAGCAGCTTTCAAATCTCTCCCTGCGGGAACCACCAGCTGCACCGTCCCCTCCTGTCCCAGTACCTCTAGGGGCGTCTCGGAGCCATGTATTCCACCACCCAACCGGTATGCCGGAGATCCCCTTACTTACCGGGGATTCCTGAACCAATGTGAGGTCCAGTTCGAGATGTCCCTGTCTCGGTTTCCCACAGATCGCTCAAAGGTGGCGTATATCTACGCCCTGCTGACTGGCGACGCTCTCGCTTGGGCTTCGCCTCTCTGAGAACACAGATCACAAATAACGCAGGATTTCGGTGAGAATTCCAGCAAGTCTTTGATACGCCAGCGCATAGGGAGACTGCCGCTTCTTCCTTGTTTCATCTCTCCCAGGGTCGCAGGTCGGCTGCAAGATATGCGGTGGAGTTCCGCACAATCGCTGTGGAGACTCGGTGGAATGATGAGGCCCTTTCCACAGCATACTGGCAGGGATTGTCCGAATCCCTCAAGGACGATCTGCAAGCTCATGCTTGCCCCTCTTCTTTGGAGGATCTCATTACCCTCAGCATCCGGGTGGACCAGCGCATTCAAGAGAGACGCCAGGAGCGCCAGTGTCCCCGATTTATGCCGTGCACGGCTGCTTCTCCTAGGCTTCCTCCCTTGGCCTTTCCAGCATTGGACGCTCCTGAGTCGATGCAGATCGGTAGTCAACAGCTCCGGACCGCTGAAAGAACACGCCGCCGAAATGAGGGCCTCTGCTTCTACTGTGGTTCTGCGGATCACCAAGTACGTCACTGCCGTCTGAGACCGGGAAACGAGAACGCCCAGTAAAGTTTGAAGGGCTTTTACTGGTACCATCTCTCCTTGCACCTCTCCTCCCAAAGAGCTCCCAAAGAGAATTCTTTTGCCTATAACCCTCGAGGGTCCCAATGTCCGGGTAGCGGTCGCAGCATTCATCGATTCCGGGTCTGGTGGCAACTTCCTGGATCACGACTATGCCTGCAACAACCAAATTCCGTTAGTCAAGAAGAGGGTACCCATCGGCCTTGAGGCTATTGATGGCCGACCTCTCCAACCAGCGTTCATTATCTGGGAATCTGTTCCCCTCACACTCACCACCGCGGACGGTCACACTGAGGTCATCATCTTCGATGTCTTCCACTCACCCATAGTCCAGGTCATTCTGGGATTGCCGTGGCTCCAGCTTCACAATCCGCGTGTCGATTGGACGGACGAATTGCCGATCCAGTGGGGTCCTACCATGAAGGAGGCTGTCATACCCCCCGTTACCATGCTCGCTGGCCTCGACATTCGTTACCACCTCTCTCCACCCTTCCAGAAGTATACCGGGATTTCTTGGATGTCTACAACAAGACCCAGGCTAAGGTTCTGCCGCCTCATCATTCGTATGACTGCCCCATAGAATTAATTCCTGAAGCCACACTCCCTAAGTGTAAATCGTATCCCCTCTCCGTGCCTGAGACCGAGGCTATGACGACTTACATCCAGGAGAACCTCAAGAGAGGTTTTATTCGGAACTCCACTTCCCCAGCTGGGGCAGGGTTCTTCTTCGTGAAGAAAAAGGATGGCTCCTTAAGACCCTGTATCGTCTTTCGTGGGTTTAACAAAATCACAGTTAAAAACCGGTACCCCCTTCCTCTAATTTCGGAACTCTTTGACTGGCTCCAAGGAGCCTCTGTATTCTCTAAACTTGACCTGAGAGGAGCTTACAATCTAATCCGAATACGGGAGGGTGACGAGTGGAAGACTGCATTCAACACACGCACGGGCCATTATGAATATCTCGTGATGCCGTTTGGCCTCTGCAACGCCCAGCTGTCTTCCAAGAATTTATGAATGACATCTTCCGGGACATTTAGGGTAATTTCGTCATAGTATACCTAGACGACATCCTCAATTTCTCCAGAAACCTTGAGGAGCACATACATCATACCAGGGTGGTCCTCGCTCGGCTTCGCACAAATAGCCTCTGCGCGAAGATGGAGAAATGTCTCTTCCACCGATCATCCACAGCCTTCCTAGGCTATATAATTTCCGACAAAGGCTTCACCATGGATCCTGAGAAGTTGAAGGCTGTTCTAGACTGGCCGTTACCGAATTCCCTAAAAGCCGTCCAGCGTTTCCTTGGTTTCTCAAACTACTATCGGAAATTTATCCGTAATTTTTCCACTATTGCTCTGCCCATTACCTCCCTTACCAAGAAGGGGGCTGACCCATTAGCATGGTCCCCTGATGCCATCAAAGCCTTCGAGTTCCTCAAAAGAGCCTTTGGGGTCTATGCAGTAAGCAGCGAAAACAACTTCGCCAGTTTTGGAACTAGCCATGTTTTTGGCGTGTTAAACTCGCTGTATGCTGTAAGGGCCGAATCCCTGGCGAATGAATGTGCCACCACCATTTGATAAAATGGCTAGTTACCGGTGGCGAGACGGCTGCCTGGCGAGAAGCTGCCGAGAAGCCGTCGCCTGCCGAGATCTGTCTGCAGCAGAGAGAGATCCGCCGCTCTCTCTGTGCAAACATCGGCACATTCAAAATTATTTTATAAACCATTTTTATTCATAGTGTACATGTGCAGGGGGTCTCCGGAGCTGAATCGCATTGGTTTCAGGTCCAGGGACCCCCTGCTTCCCGAGATACAGGCCCCTTTATGAGGTGCCGGTATCCCTCTGCATTTCAAGGTCCCGATCACGTGACCGCGGAATATAAACAAAGCAGAGGGATACCGGCACCCCCTAAAGGGGCCTGTATCTCGGGAAGCAGGGGGTCCCCGGACCTAAAACCAAAGCGGTTCAGCTCCGGAGACCCTCTGCATATCTACACTATGAGTAAAACACACATATCAATACACAATCATTCCTTACCTTTGCGGCTATCTGCTATGGTAACGAAGCAGCATGAATATATTTTTAATAATATTGTACAGTGAGCAGGGGGTCCCCTGAGCTGAACCGCATTGCTTTGTGGACCAGGGACCCCCTGCTTCCCGAGTTACAGGCCCCGGTATGTGTGATCAGGTGGGCAGTGTCACCGCCATGTTTATAGCGTCCCATACGCTACGTGCCCGCAATAAAGATGGTGTCGACACTGTAACCGATGCCCCAAACCGGGGCCTGTAACTCGGGAAGCAGGGGGTCTCTGAGGCATAAATCAATGCGGTTCAGCTCAGGGGACCACCTGCTCCCGCACAATATTATTAAAATACATTAATGCTGCTTCATTACCATAGCGGCTATCCGCTAAGGCAATGAAGGGGTTAAGGCATAATAGCATGTTTATTGGGGACAATTGCCCCAATAAACATTGCAATACACAACATACAATACAGTAATGGGCAAAATGACTATTATCCACAAATGGATAATAGTGCAGTTGTCCATTTAAAATACATAAAGAACAATAAATACATTAAATACATATTGCACTCACCCTTGTCCGGCTGCCACGATGAAGGCCATCCTCATTTTCATCTTGCTAATGCCCCATCCACTTCTGCAAAACAGAAACAAGAATAAAAACATCCAATGTAATGTCCCCTAACCCCTTAATCACCATAGCGGTTATTAACCGCTACAGTCATTAAGGGGTTAACCCACCCTCCCACACTAACCCCCCCCGTGAGGCCTAACCACCCTCACCCACTACCCACTACCCACAAGGGAGGCCTACCCACATACCTTTGGTGCCAATACCCCCTCCCCCCACACCCAGTACCCACAATAAAAACAATACACAGCCCCACATTAAACATCATTCTATTTATTAAATACATTACCCACCCCCTGTGCCCCCCCCATAAATACATGATTTATCCTTTTACATACAGGGTTCATACCCCAGCCCCACGTGAGTCCCCGGCGGGCTGGCGGGTCACCTGACAGACCTACAGGGTACCAGCAACATGTTTGACACAGGTTCTGGAGGCCTGTTGGTGGGTCCCGCCAAGCGCCATGGCCCCCAGGTGGTCTCCTTGGGTCACCGTGGGCCACAATTGGGTCCCCATGGTAGGCCCGCGGATGTCTGGGAGCCCCGGGTCAGACCCACAGGTGTCTGCGGGGCCTCGGGTGGTTCTCACGGGGGTCTGGGGAACTCACGAGTGCTCACTACGGGTCCGCGGTGACCCCACGGATGTGGGACCACCGGTTCATCCCCGCACCTACGGGTCCGCGGTGCCCCCACGGATGTGGGACCACCGGTTCATCCCCGCACCTACGGGTCCGCGGTGCCCCCACGGATGTGGGACCACCTCTTCATCCCCACAGGTGTCACCCGTGGAACCACCAGCCTGATACCCGTGAGATACCCGAGGAGACCGCAGGTGGTCTCCAGAGGTCTCACGCAGAACCAAGGATAAACCCTGAATGTAAAAAAAATAAACCTGGCCTATACATTCAATACATACATCTCCCCCCCCCAACACCTACAGTACAATAATGTGCAAAATAACTATTATCCAGGTAGGGATAATAGATTATTTGCCCATTATTAAACACATTAACTAGCATATTAAAATAAATAAAGTACTACTGACCTCATCAATAAGAAGCCCCTGTCGCCTGCAACATCCTTGTCTTTCGTTGCCCACAAAATACATAGCCAATACATTTCAATTACATTCAGATATCAATTAACCCCTTAAACACCTTATCGGATAATAACCGCAAAGGTAATTAAGGGTTAAGCCACACTGGGCCGATACCCACCCTTCACCCATTCATTTGTACAGTGGCTTCATCATGCAACTATATATATATATATATATATATACACACACACACACCACACACACACACACACAGACACACAGACACACACACACACACACACACACACACACACACACACACACAACACACACACACACACACACACACACACACACACACCACACACCACACACACACACACACACACACACACACACACACACACGATGAACCCCAATATAAAATAATGTAGAAGGGTTATCAAAAAAAGCTGTACTACAAATAACACTTCTCCATACAGACACACTACAATAAAATAAATTTCCTTTAATAATCCAACCTGATCTTCCCATCAAATCCTCAAATGCCAATCAAAAGCCACAATGCCACTGAAAACATTGCATTTACATTGTATACACGATGCATACAATCTATGCACCATATACATTCTGCAAATGAAGGTTAACAATAACATATTCCAAGCAAAATACCAATACATCCAAACAAGTATACTATTTAAACCAATCCAGTAACCATCAATCAATTTGCAGACATTAATTACATCCCCAAACAATTAAAATAGCATGTAGGCCTCCCGAGTGGTGGGTGAGGGTGGGTTAACCCTCAATGACTGTAGCGGTAATAACCTATGGTGATTAAGGGTTAGGGGACATTACATTGGATGTTTTATTCTTGTGTCTGTTTTGCAGCATCGAGAGGGGGCATGAACAGGATGAAGATGAGGATGGCCTTCATCGTGGCAGCCGGACAAGGGTGGGTGCTATATGTATTTATGTATTTAGTGTCCTTTATGTATTTAAAATGGGCACATCACTATTATCCATTTGTGGATAATAGTCAGTGCCCATTACTATACTGTAGGTGTTAAGGGGGGGAGGTTAGTTATTTATTTTCAGTATGTATGGTTTGACATTAATTTTTTGGGGGGGGCACATAATTGGTACTGCAGGCCTGCGGGTAGCACCCGAGGGCCCCCGCCGGCCTATAGTATCATTGATGTGCATATATGTGTATGTTAGGGAGGTATAGGGTTTGTTGGAGTAATATATATATATATATATATTTATTTAGATATATTTATTTATTTATTTAGTGTGGGGCTGTTGTGTGTGTTTTTTTTTATTGTGGGTAGCGGGTGTGGGTGAAGGGGGTATTAGCCCCAACGGGGGTTGTTTAGGGCTTGCGGGTGGGTAGCGGGAGGCCTTAACCCCTTCATGACCATAGCGATATTAACTGTTACGGTCGTGAAGGGGTTAAGTGCACCCGCAACCCCCCGCAAGCCCTAAACAAGCAACAAGGGCCAAATACCCCTTCACCCACCCCCGCTAGCCACAATAAACCTGGCACGGCGGCTTAACCCCTTCATTGCCTTAGCGGTTAGCCGCTAAGGTGATGAAGTGGCCTTTAAATGCATTTTTCCTGCCTCGGATGCATGCCGGGGGGATCCGGTGCTGGTATCAGCTCCGGAGACCCCCGGCATCAATCACAGACAGGAAAAAGGCCAGAATTTTTTCTAAGTGCCGATCCGCCGCTCATCCCCAGCCTCTCACCATCAACTTGCCAACTTTTTTTGGCGTGACTGATCCGGCATAAAAACGCCATTCTAGAGTGGCGAATAGCGGCGCAAAGCTACTTGCCACTACTAGAATACAGCGTGGCGGAAAACATGTCTATTTCAGGTGAAAAGTACATTCTCGCCTCGCCAATGGCGGAAAAAAAAACCGCCAAATAAACTGGCGGTTTTTTTTATTCTCGCCACTTTCTTGCCCCTTACTGAATAGGGGTAGGCATTTTTGGCGGGAAACGGGCGAGAAGTGCCTTTTCGCCGCTTACTGCATGACCCCCTTTGTCTCCGCCCCCATTCTTCGTCACCCGGACACATCTCTTCCTTTTACCCTTGAAGTTGACGCTTCCGATGTTGGAGCTGGGGCAGTACTCTCGCAAATGTCCTCACCTCAAGAAAAACTCCATCATTGTGGTTTCTTTTCAAGGAAATTCTCTTCAGCCGAGAGAAATTATGATGTCGGGAACCGAGAACTCTTGGCAATCAAGTTAGCCTTGCAAGAATGGAGGCACCTCCTCGAGGGTACCAAAGAGCCAGTGGCAATTCTCACCGATCACAAAAACTTATTGTACATTGAGGGGGCTCGTCGTCTGGGATCCCGTCAAGCACGTTGGGCACTTTTTTTCTCCCGATTCAATTACACGATTTCGTATATATTCCTGGTACCAAGAATATTAAGGCCGGCGCACTTTCACGCCAGTTCTCTACTAAGGAGAGATCTAATGAACCTTTGGAGACCATTCTGCCTGCCAAATACATAATTTCTGCCAATACTTTTGATATCCTGGATGAGATCACCAAAGCCCAGGCTCATATCCCTAAGAGAATAAAGGTGCCAGAAGGACGTCTGTACGCTGCTCCACGTTTTTCGCCACAAGATTCTGGAGTGGGGGCATTCTTCCAGATCGGCTGGCCATCCGGGCTTCAAAAGGACATTGGATTTAATCAAACGGACCTTTTGGTGGCCTAAAATGAGCAAAGATATTTTTGATTTCACGAGAGCTTGTCCGGTGTGCGCTCAGAGCAAGTCCGCCCGACACAAACCACCTGGGCTTCTCTTGCCCCTTCCCATCCCTGAACAGCCTTGGAAACATATATCCATGGACTTTATTGTGGAACTCCCACCCTCTAAAGGGATGAATACGATCCTTGTAGTAGTGGACAGATTTTCCAAGCACACACACTTTGTACCCCTCAAGGGTCTTCCCAATTTGGCTACCTTGGCCGACTTATTTTCTTAAGAAATTTTCAGGCTACACGGCGTTCCACTCACCATTGTCTCGGACAGGGGCACACAATTCATTTCTAAGTTTTGGCGAGCATTTTCTCAGAGACTTGGCATATCCCTCCTCTTCTCCTCGGGTTATCACCCACAAACCAACGGCCAGACGGAGAGAATGAACCAGACCTTGGAGCAGTATCGAAGATGTTTTGTGTCGGAATCTCAAGACAACTGGGTAGATCTATTACCCTGGGCGGAGTTCGCGATTAATTCGCTGAGGAATTAATCCACGCAAGAGTCGCCATTCTTCATTAATTATGGGTTCCACCCTAGCAGTCTTCCCCTCTCTTCCATTCCGTCTTGTGTACCGGCAGCAGATATCCAAGTCTCTAATTTACAAGACTCCTGGAAGAGGATCCAAAAAACCTTGCAAGGGGCCGTCCAAAAACAGAAGGTCCAAGCGGATCGGCGACGTCAGGGGGCACCGGAGTATAAACCTGGGGACAGAGTCTGTCTTTCCTCTAAAAATATCAAGCTTAAAACTCCTCAGAAGCTGGCGCCCAGATTCTTGGGTCCCTTCAAGGTCCTCGAACGGATCAACCCGGTAGCATATCTGCTTTTGCTACCTCCCACCATGAGGATACCCACAGTGTTCCACGTTTCCCTCCTGAAACCCTTCTTTCAGAATGTACATTTTCCGGACCGTCCTCATAGACCCAACCCAGTCGTGATACAGGGGCAACAAGAATTTGAAGTCCAGTCCATTCTCGATTCACGACTTTCCAGGGGCAAACTTCAATTCCTCGTTCATTGGAAGGTATATGGTCTGGAGGAACGTTCTTGGGTACCTTGTCATCATATTCATGCCCCAGCTCTACTTAAGCAATTTCATCGGAAATTTCCTCATAAACCTTGGGAGGATCGTCCGGAGTCCGATCCTCAAGGGGGGGGGGGGGGTCCTGTAAGGGATTGGGGGACATGCGCCTGACAGCGGGTCCCTGTCACCCCGGCTCCCAGTACTGCCGCTCGTCCCAGGCCCCCTCCTCGCCAACTCCTTACCCGCTCCGGTCGGGCGCCGCTCCGCTCCTCCGCGGCACACGCCGCCTCCGCCCACACGCTGCAGGGGCGCGCGTGCGGGAGTGTTACAGGGCGCGCTCGCACCCGTCCTCTTCTGCACTCCTCCTGCAGCCTTGGCTCCACCTCCCATCAGCTGGAGGCTATTCCCACTAGGGAACACCACATCAGGCATCTAAACCTATCCCTGGGACCGCTCAGTCAAGCTCCCGCTCGGCCTCTTGCTCCTATTGGTTCTCCAACATTTATAGTTCTTGTCTGCCCTCTCCTTCCTCGCTCTGCGTAGTTTTCCTGTGGCTCTTGTAGTATGGAGGTCTATGCCTGGCTCTCTTTTGTGTTGCAGCTCTCGCTCCAGTCCCTGCCCTCGTTTGATACCCTTGGATTTGATCTCGGCTCTCGTTAGACTTTGTGTACCTCGCTACTCCCTGGACTCGGCTTTGGACCTCACAACGCTGCTCTCTCCTGCCCCTGACCTACGGCTTTCGGATCTCTACCTTCGGACCTCTGGCGCCCCGGACGCGGCAAGTATCAGGCTAACCCTTTCTCACCAGACCCGGCACCGCATCATACCACACTCTGGGCACGCCCTCACTGCTGTGGGTGCGTGTTATACCCTTACCCACCTCAGTACTGGGGACTGGCCAGGTCTGCGAGCAGTCAAGCGTTACAACAGCTATATGTTCTACTGAGAAGGGCTTTGATGAGGAGCTTTTAATTGAACAAGAATTCAAATATATTTTTATGGACAAGCCTTTTATTCTAATATTCCATAATTTGCCAAAAGTTCATAAACATTTGGAGTATCACCCTGGGAGACCAATTGTCTCTCAGATAGGCTCATTAAATGAAGGCTTATCTGGGTGTATTGATGGATTTTTACAGCCTCTAGTATTTGGCCTTCAGTAATTTTTGAGGCATACATCTCATTTACTCTCTCTGGTAGAAAATAAATGCTGGAGTAAGACCTATATGTGGGCTACTATTATTTACTGTCTTTGTATTCCTCTATTAACCATTGAGATGGTATTGAGGCAATAATGCATTTTTTTCCAGTTGGCACAGCTATGCAGCCCCACAGAGTCGCTTCTTGACCAGGCGATTTTGTTTCTGCTGATTCACAATTTTTTTGATGTTTGTTTTTTTATCTGCATGCCCGTGATACAGCTATGGGGGCAACATTTTCATGGGTTGGTGGGAAAAGTACCACATGTTTGGTGAGTCTAACACATTCAGACATACATTAGTTTTCTTCGGGAAATGTATTAATGATTTTGATGTGGGATGGGACTCTGGATGAGTTTCTGAGGGAGAAGGAGTGGCTCAGTGAGTAAAGACACTGACTGGCACTGAGTTTGAAGCAGGGGGACCTGGTTCAATTCCCGGTGTTGGCTTCTTGCGACCTTGGGCAAGTCACTTTATCTCCCTGTGCCTCAGGCACCAAAAACATAGATTGTAAGCTCCACAGGGCAGGGACCTGTGCCTGCAAAATGTCTCTGTAAAGCGCTGCGTACAACTAGCAGCACTATACAAGAACATGCTAAAAAAAATGATAATAAGAATGATCTTAACCTTTGGTTTACTCATTGTCATCAAGTAACCATAGATTTTTTTTGATGTGACTTTGAGGGTGGAAGATCAATTTAAAATCTATTCAGGTATCTATAGGAAAAGTAACGATGAATACAACCTTCTGAGAGCAGATAGCTGTCATTCACCATCATTGGTCAGGGGTATCCCAGTTGGACAGCTCCTTGGAAGAACTATTCTGATTAGGATTCATGTGCGCTGAGGACTCAAGAATTAAGACCAAGATTTAGGGAACTGGCTTACTCAGAATGGATGCTGGAGAAGACTTATCAGAGAGCTAGTGTGACAGGAAAAGTCTGCTCGCCCTGGTTACAAAAGGGTTTACAAACATAAAAGCAATGGCTGGAGGAGAGGGCACTTCAGAGGCTACAAAGATGGCACCCAAATTCATTAACTACTTCAGTTTAGCGCTTGATAGAATGTTTAATGCTTTGAGAAAATAGTGGATGATATTGAATGTAGATGGAGATCTTGCACCAATTATATAGCAAGCCCCTATGTGTATTCCAAGGAAAGCAACAACATTAGGGAGCATATTGTCTCCGAGTGTGTACCAGCGGCCCATGATCCATTCCTGGATTCAACTGTACATTTTTATAGAGCTCAAATCATTTATCAAGGAGAACTTTGGGTCCACAATTTGTGATTAAGGATTTTGTTAACTGTGATGCAGCTTTTGTGCAGCTATTTGCTATTTACTATTTACTTGTGAATGTGGAGTCCAGTATGTTGGATGTATAATTAGACCACTGAAGGAACGCACCAGGGAACATATTTGTCACATACAGAGATTCCAAACATTTAGGTTTGAGTCATGATGGAGATTTATCATATTTTTCATTTCAATGGATCATAAAAAGTAAAAACTAGGTACCAGAGGGGGGGATACTTTTCAGTTGCTTTGCAATCGTGAGGTTTGCTGGATATTTACCTTGCAAACCAGATATCCTCATGGGATGTTACCTTCTATTTGTACATGTTTAACAAGTTTCACTGATGTGTTTTCTGATTTTGTGGTCACAAAGAAATGTACAGTATATTAAACTATAGAATACAAGAACAAGAGTGCTTCTATCTTAGGGGTAATTAAGGAATATATGTTTGATTATCCAGTCCTGGTCTTTTACATGGCCTAACTAGGTGTTTTGTGCATAACAACGGTGTTAGGCAGTGGTCATGTTTACTATATACACTCCTGTTAAGACTTGCTTATTTGTCGCCTCTGATGAAGTGCCAAATTGTGGTGTGAAACACTTTCGGCGATATGATGTCATTGTCAGCCCGGGATGTAACTGAATAAGGATACTAGCACTGTCTGAGACATGGTGTTCCCTCGGCGCGGAGCGACGTAGAATAGAGACTGTTTTACATCCATGTGGATTTGTTACGGGAAACCCGTGGCTGCACTGCGGGGCAAGGACTCCTCTTCCTTAATGTTACTTTTATGTCTAAAGCACTTATTCCCATGATCTGTTATTTATATTATCTGTTATTTATTTGATTACCATGTGTATTACTACTGTGAAGCGCTATGTACATTAATGGCGCTATATAAATAAAGACATACAATACAATACAATATGCAGCCAGACTGTGCTGCTCAACAGACTCAGTAAGGAGGAGGGGAGGAACAGAAGAATAACGTATGGTATCGAGCCTTGGAAAACGTTTGTGCTCTCTTAAATAATATATGAGCTTTAACTAAAAGTATGATGCAAAGTGCCTGTAAGGGCTGCATTTATAAAAAAAAAAATATATAAACTATTTTATACAGAAAAGGTTGAAATTTAATTAATCTGGGAGCTCTTTTATTCCCACAGAAAACAATAATTCCTATTGAAAACATACATTGACAATAATAACCCCAATATAGTATTAATTTGGAGTTATAAAGCATATTTTGTTCTTCTATGACTCAGTGCCTGTTAGGTAGCGTTTGTAAGTTCTGCATGCTGTATTGCAGTTCGAATCTTTTGACAACACATCTTGTCTGCTGTTTAACATTTGATGTCAGGTTTTCAGACTGAATATTTTCACTTCAATTCATTTAATGAGTGTTGTACATCCCTGGCGCTTCTTTGGTAAGAATCATAAAGAGCTATTAGAATATAAGCAAAGATGACAGGTACAGAAGGAGATAAAAAAGGAAAGGGAGACATTTTCAGAGCTTTCCAGAAAGACAAACTGGGACTAAGAAAAATCTATGAAACAGAAACGCCACGGACAGCTTTTATAATGCAGAAATAACTTTAATGTAAACAAAAATCAAATATAAAAGGCAATCTATAGAAGTAGAAACTAAAACTGCTGCCCTTCGCTGCTGTTGGGTGATGCTAAAGTGAGGTTAAAGCTGCTCTATTTCAATCGGAAAATCACACGCCCTTTATCCCCTGTGCTGTACCCAATTTTCCAACTCTATCTGTCCATGAAATGTCTGTGAATTGACTGTTTAACCTCTGTTCTTTTAACGTAACCATGTATTTTTTTATAACTCTGTGCCCAGGACATGCTTGAAAAAGAGAGATAACTCTAATTGTATTACTTCATGGGAAAACATTTTTATAAAAAAATCTTCACTAGCTCAATAATAAAGACTTAACTCAACCGTACCTGATTTTATTAATTATATTTTATGTTAAAGCACACAGTATCTGGGATATTAACTCTTTTGATTATTTTATTTACACTCTTGTTACTACCTCTCTTGCCCTTTGAGCGCGTTCCCTGCTCTCTATTTAAACGGAGAGTGATGTTGTTAAACCTCAGGCATGATCGTGGCATGGCGTCTGCACGTGGGGTACAAGCCACAAGCCACATTTTCAGAGTTGAACTGGAATAAAACCAGTCAGATATTGGAATGTAATTGTTACTTTCCACTTTTGTCGTATCAATTATGTGCGTAGTGCTCAGAAATATGAGACTAGAGCAGGAGTGTCCAACTCCAGTCTTCAAGGGTCAGGTTTCCAAGGTATCCCTCTCACAGGTCGCTCAATCAGTGGCTCAGTCAATGAGGACTGAAGTTGGCCACTCCTGGACTAGAGTCTGCAGGATTCCCAGGCTGCTTTTGTTTCATTGATGGTGATCATACTTGAGACTGTGCGTGGGAACACGCACCTTGGATTTGATGTGTATTTAATTTTGTGTAAATGTGTTTTTCTGCACGTCTGCATCTCTATAAGTTCCTACTTACCTATATAGGTATATGTATGTACATAAATGCTCTGTGTAGGTCTGTGTTTTCTGTACAGTATGTGTAATGGCCTCTCTTAGATTAATGTTTAATTTTTGAATTTGGCACATTACATTTTTTATATTTATAGATTTTTTTTGTGTGCAACCTTTTACTATTTTTTTCAACTCTATGTTGGACAACATTGCTGTTTGAGCAAAGATAGAATCTCTGGATATTTAGTTTCTTTCACGTGTGAGTGACAGTTGTCTCTACAAATGCTTGACATAGCTTTTGCAATTTTGTGCCTCTTCCCTCTTGTTTTGTAATAAGCGTTTCTTTAGAATAGGTGGTTGACAGGAGTATAGGATTGAGGAGAAATAAATTCCTCACTTGTACATCTTCTGTGATATTGGTTGTAGATGGTTGGTGATAACAAACACAAAGTGTTTCTACATTTGTTGCTATTTGTATATTAGTAGTTCTTTCTGGAAATTTCCAGTGACGCTTTGTTCTTTTCGCTATTAATGTTGGAATTGTTGTACAAGAGAGGTTTTTACTGTCTCAAGGTCTCTGTTACTTAAAGGTAGCCGCAGCAGTATCTGGTTCATTCTGGATTTCTTTGTCGGCAAAGCACAAAAGCTATAGCTGTGTAAGTGCATAGCTGCAAATATTTGGGGGGTTTCTGTTTAATGACATGTATATTTTAACCTTCCTGCTGTGTTAAGATAGTATCCAGGAAATAAACACTTTGTTTAAATAGATTACAGTATTGAATTCTGTTTGAGGGTTGCTTCTGCTCTTAATGTTATTAAATGGGTTTCCATAACCTCTTGGACCATTTTGTTATTTCAAGGCACTAGTTCCCGAACAAACCTGCTCTGCACAGTGGATTGACCTATCTTCCTACTGCTGAAATAAACATGGTCTCCAAAAAAGGCCAGAAACAACCTCTTGCCAAATGACAACTATCTTTTTCAAAACCACTCAAGCGTGGGATACACGTTCATTTTCTTTCACCAGATCCAGAGTACGCCCTTGACTGCTGAGGTCATTACTTCCTACATGAAAAAGAAAGATACCTGTGAGAAATGAGCCCACGGCTGATGAAGAATCTCAGGGTAGAGTGGAGCCCAGCCCATGCCACAGGGACGCAGTCACACAAAGCCTGATCGAAGTAAAAGCCAAGGCAAGATCCGTAGGGGTGGGAACCACATGCCCCTCAGCCCAATGATCTAAAGCATACCCCAAGTATCCAAATGCAGAAATCAACATTACCTAAACTATAAACAAATAAACCATTAACATTAACTTACCATTTAAACCTTGTAACGGTCATATGCTTTTGAGTGTCAAATTACCTGCTCTTTGGACTCTTGAGTAGTTGCCCCAATGTGAAATGTGTGTGATCCGAAACTGTGAGGCTTCTCACCCACTCCTTCAACACAGTTCTTATGAACACCTGCAATCTGGAGACTGTCTTCATGTGATACAGGAAAGCTGCAGTACTTGCGGGTCTTAGAGCCAAGTATTCGTTCATTACCTGAAACAGGCAGTTGAATTTGTTAGGTTAAGAATGAAAAGAGCTCCACAAGACTTTAATCAATTGATCGGTTTTGAAACAACTTCACTATAACATCACCAGACTGTAAAGTAGGCTGCACAATCTGTGAAGATGCTATAAGCTCCCCAAGCCTAAGGGCTTCAAAAGGGCTAAAACAAAAGATACTGAAAAGCCTAGCCGTAACCAAATAAATGGAAGAAAAAGGACTAGATATTAGTAGCTGCAAATGCAACCCCTTACCTGAACACAAACCCGGGGCTACCATATCTTCAACCCATTCCCACCGAGGCAGACTACACGCAGCGCGAATCCCAGGAGACAACGATATTTTAACCTGCTCTCTAAGTTTCGATCAACCTCCACAAGCCCTAAAGAAATGAAAGTAGGTTTAGAAAACTTGAAATGTGAAATAGAATCGGCTATTACTTTTTTTTTTAACCTGGTACATGAAGCTCTTGGAAATGAAGAAAAAAAGGAGAAGCGGAGAGGCGCACTGAGAAGCATGAGAAATTTATAATAAAGAGCCCACAAAGGAGCTACAAGGTACAGTAAAATATATGAAATAAACGAATTTACTTACAACTAACTAGGTGGTGAGCTGAACCGAGAAAATGTGGAAGTACAGCCGTGGGCAAGATGGTGCAGGCCCGGTCCCACGATGCTCCGTCTGGCTTGAAGTTCCTCTCTGCTGCCAGTATTGCTCACCACCAATAGACGCTCACGTCAAAGCCCCTCATGACATCTACGCATTTCGCACTACGTGCTTTCTCAGGAGGTCACGTAGGGGGCTGCCTGTGAGCTTAAAAGTCCTCCAGCAGCCAATAAGAAAGTTTTTTTTTTATGTCTCATAGGTTTGCCAATGCAAATCACTATCAGTTGGATTGATCAGATAGTATAATGTCACCCACTTAGAATCAGTGTGATATTAATGACTCCTAAAGGTACTAAGTGTTGACATCATTGATGGTATGTTAATACGTAGTCTGTATAAGTATTCTATGATAAAAGTGAGGTGGTGAACTAATAAATTTGATATAATGAACAAATTGATATTAAATAATAATGCGGACCTGCACCATCTTGCCCACGGCTGTAATTCCAGACTTTCCCGTTTCATCTCACCACCTAGTTAGTCGTAAGTAAATTCTTTTATGTCATATATTTTACTGTACCTTGTAGCTCCATTGCAGGCTTTTTATTATACATTTCTACTGTTTCTCAGTGCGCCTCTCCGCTTCTCTTTTTTCTGTATCTTTGTGAGCTCCCTCCTGGGAGCTCACACTTTTTTAGGCGATGGAGGAGTTCTCCTAAGCGGCTGGCAGCAAGATTTTAAGCAGTCTCACTCATTTACATATTGGAACATCACGAGCGCGGATTACTACACATTGTGTACTCTTGGAAATTAATGTTACAGCAGAAGCATTGTGAATAACTGAAACGGAATTTGGGACGACAGCGTATTAATGGCAAAAACTACCTCCGTATTTATAGAAACAAGAGATAATGTTCTGACCGTCCAAAAGGTCACCCTGCAGAAACCTCATTTTCCTACTCCAAAAATGGGCGCAGGATATAGATCAGCACATAGGGAGGCATAAATCCCATCGAAATGTCAGCGTAAAATTGGAATGTCCATTTTGGCTTGAACAGAGTCCTGTCCACATTGCCTAACTATTTCCATGGCTCGGTCAAAGGATACATAAGAGACACTCAACTCCTGGAGGAATATCATCATTGACAGAAGTGCCTTCTATAAAGGACAAGTGCTGAATACGTTGGTAAGGCTGTTTTTTTTAGGAACTAACACCCAACTGTGAAACCCACAAATCTTCAACATGCCTAAAATATCGTAATATATCATCAGGTGTGTGAGTATGCACCTGTAAAGAATACCCCTCTATTGTACCTGAACTCTCCACACAGAAAGATCCTCTTGATGTGGCTGGGTGCTGCAAGTTTCCAGGCATATTGGACTGTGAAAATGCATCCCTTGACACATGTGAAGCTTTAGTACAATTTGCTCATAATGCCACATAATCTGCTATGAGTACCCCCCTGTAGGTACTGCTGGAGATACATTAGTAGTGGGCCCAAGAAAACTCCCTTGGCTGCCTAAAGATGAGGGGAACATATTCACTAAAGATGCTTCGCTTCCCCCCCTGTGAGGAGGCGCACTTGAGGAAGAGTGAAAGGGAGTGAATGGACAAAACAGTATGATCAATTCAAATAGAGTCATTCTCGGTAGGATCTTTCAGAAGGCACGGGTCATCTACTGTATGTTTAACTTTTTTGACATACCACTGCCATTAGTTCACTTTGGTCTTGGCATGGACTGCCCCTTTAAAATGTATCACAATCTACAATGAAGCAGTTAATGACTCCTTTGTGCAAATTATTATTTTGCTTTTACATTCTAAAGTTAAAACCAAACACTATAACCGCTAACAATCTGTTTGGCAGATGAGGCTTGATGGTGAAAGAAGAAAAACATACAGTGTACATATGGAAACCATTAGTAAAGCACTTAATTGCTTATACTTTAAGGGTACATGTTTTCAGTTACGTAACACCTGCCAGAAACACTGGAATTTGAGAAAGGAATAAACACTCAATTCCTTGCCAAGGTTAGGAGTGAGTGCTTTCAATTACATAAGGTACCAATATATCGTGCCAAATAAATACTTTATTTCAATGTAACGTGTGTGTGCGCGCGCATATATATATTTACTAGATAATGAATATATTGTAATTATGCTGCTGTAGAAGTCTGATAGTATAATATGATTTTTCTTCTCTGCAGGTAATCATAAATCAGCGTCAAAGTATATCTTTAGTTCCTATGGGAGAAAATGGGACTTCCAAGCTTTACTTTTTCAGTTTATTTTGCATTTACAGCATGTGCCATAAAATAACCATTTTATTTCTATTTTGTGGATTTTGCTCAACCGTAATGATTTTTTTTATTTAAGGAGTGATACAAATGAAGCTGTATAATGGAAACCTGCAACATGCCGTTAAGTTTCTAAAATGTCTATGCCGTTTATACTAGTTCATATTCCTTCGTTACACTCTCAGCTTCTTTTTCTTTTCCTAAAGCTGCTGTTCTCAGATAATAGAATGATCATTGTCTAATGACCGCTCCATAAATAGAGTGTCTCTGGAAATTTACCTGTTGGGAGTTTGCAGGTTTGATTTTTTTTATAAAACCATCTGTCTTGAACATTGTTATTGTTAATAATGGGTCACCTTATGGGCCATTCACTACGAAACATGACTATGTTGGACCTAGGGCTGACTTCTGTTTTTAGAGTTTGTGAAGGATATATATTTCATGTGAACAGCAGGAATGTGGAGCTGATCGAATTGTAGTGAGACAATATACAAAGAAACATTTTGCTTTTTGACTGGGCTGGGGATTTTTCAGCAGAGACCGAGACCTTTAAAATAAATCTGTTGAAATCGTGTACACGTCTGCATCTGCGAAATCTAGTGTACGCTAGTAATTCTATATTAGGAAGGTAAGATTTACATTCTGGTGAATTTGCACCCACACCCATCTTATAATGTAACCTTACATGACCTGTGCACAGTTCTATACACAGAATTCACTGTCCTATCTGCACTGAAGAGTACAAGTCTGAGTTGGCGTCGGGTGAAAGTAGTCAGAAATGTTGTGCAAATGTACAGTATTAGGCAGCTAATGTTCTCATTCACTTATCTGAAAACCAACCACTGACGGAAGAATGCCGAGATCGGATGCTGTAAGTGAGAAAGGTGTGAGGGAACATTGGCCACGTGGTGTTGGGAACTAATTAGCAGACTTTGAATTCAGCTCCACAGCTTATTGAATACTGTAAATGACTTTGACTATCCCCCAATGGTGATCCTGATTATAGACTAGATCTGCAAGGTAATGTGATATGTTCCCCAAATTATGTTTTCAATAATTGCAGTGGGGAATACCATTTTCTCCCTGGATTTAATCATGCGTAATACATTACAAGCTAATGACCGGTAATTCATGAGAGGTGGAATTGATTACTCATCATGTGATGACATTTTCAACATCTTTTTCCCCCGGATTCATTGAAAAGGTATAGAAGTCTTTGCTAGATAAATAACTTACATGCACTTATCTTAAACCTCCAACAACGCTATCTAAAATCACTGCAGGGGTTATGTATAAAAGTCTTCTGGCTCAAAAGTGCTGCAAAAAAATTGAAAAATTATACCTCATCTACAAATAGAAAAAAATCGCATTGAAAGCAATGGTGAGTTTTGCAGCCAGGAGACCTTGATGCATAAATAGCCCTTGTGTATTAGACACTCTCAATGTATGTACAGACATAGGCACACTGATGTAGTTGATACATACATCTACAATGTATATTTTTGAAGTGTGCAAATACAATTGCTTGTGGGGGTGGGGAGTATACATCTGTATGTTCCCACAATCACCTAACATGACACGCATCCTATGTACTTCACGGAGTGAGATGTGTCTCGGCTGTGTTGGAAGACAAATCTTTTTTTGGCAGTTGATACCATATTATTCACAACTGCTTCATTTGACGTGTCCTTTTTTTTTTCTTCCAGATAAAAGATACAATATCATTGTGATAGATCCACCATGGGAGAATAAATCTGTCAAGAGAAGCAAGAGGTAATCCTTTATGGAATGGTTGTCTTTCTTTGCCTTGGTGATATGTGCTAAGTAGCATTGTTCATATCCTAGCTTGCTAATCATGTATAGTTAGGCCCCGCTCACACAGCACGCTACACGACGTGCGCGCGTGTGTTCGTCACAGATGCCTGGCAGCCAATGGTAGTGTGCAGTATTGAAACTACCATTGGCTGAAAAGTGCGGCATCACCGCTGCTGCAGTCGTGGGAGTCTTTTGAATCTGTGATCTCCGACTGCAGCAGCGTGACGTCAATTTCAGCAGCCAATCAATGTCCAGACATTTACATTGATTGGCTGCTGAAATTGACCAGACTCGGCAGTGAAACCCCCCCCCCCCCTCTCAGTACTGCACCGACACACTTTATTCGAGCAAATACCCGGTATGTACCTGGCAGATACCTGGAATGCGCCACTCCTCACCTCTGACAAGCCCTGTTGCATTTGCCTTCCCAGCCTGGGTTCATGCCTGGCTGATGGGCGGCTGATCTGTTAAATGATAATGATTAGGATTTAATAAACTGCAATGCTTCGCGTGTCTACCAGATGGCATAAATTCATGAATTGTAATGCAGTATATATATATATACTGTGCAGTATTGCAGCCAGCGGGAATAAAATGCTTCAATCCCTGCTTGGAAAATAACTCAATGCACTCGGGCAGAAAACAGTCACAAACCTCAATACACCCGGGTATACCCGAATTCGTGGGACTAGCCAAGCTCGAATAAAGTGTGTCGCCAGTGTATATGATCCCTGCGGTACCCCCCTTCACACACTCACACACACACACACACAATGGATTTGTGTTTTTATTTTATGTTTTCCTACGATGCACCGCAAAGCCACCCTGCGCCTGTGACACAGCGCCCCCGCTCCCCCCCGCCCGCTATCACACACTTCCTGGATGTGTCGGATCATTCCGTCTGCTGGGGATGATCGCACATCGCCCATCGCCCAGAAGACAGAGGCACGGACGCGCGCATGCAGCGTTGCGATGCCTCCTGTGTGAACGCGGCCTTATAATGCCTAACAAAAAGCGTAGTGCGGTCTGGAACCTTTGGCCGCGTGCGCCGTTGGTGCCGCGACCACAGGACTAGGTGCGGCGGGCGGTCACGGGATTAAGAGCGCCGGTTGGCCAAAGTGCTGCGAATTGTGCAGCGTCGACCTGCCCGGCGGCGAGTTGTAGTGGCGGCAGACCACCGGCGGTGCTTTGGTCGCTGCCAAATTCCTATTCACAGCGTAGTGACCCTGAAATCATACACTAATGAATGAACACTTCCGCTGTATGTTATGCTACTGTCCTACAGCGTTCTGCAGGTTCTTTCAGCATGCAGACGGTTAACAGAATCATGATTTGGTTGTTTGAAGTAGGATTATAATGTGTGTATATATACAAGAGATTAAAACGCACCACATATAACCTCCTAATATTAATCTGAAAGGAATATTGATGAATAGATCAGGGTGCTTCCATGTGAACCTAATCATTGCAAACAAACAAAAAACTGCCGTGCATGAAAAGAGACAGGCCCTGGAGTGAGGAGTTCACTTATTGGCGCACACAACGCTGGAATCGACTAATAAGACTTAACTTTTTTTTTATTATTTACAGATAAAAATATATATCCACATGCTTAAGATAATTACTCAGAATCGAGTGAATTAATTAAAAAGTGACGGGGAGAGAGAGAGTGCTGAAACGGTCCCACCCAATTCTTATCCACACAAGGATTATTATAATTGTTCAAATCCAAAGGTGTAAATCCCTCGGTAATTTACCCTGGTGATTGGGATGAGAGAAGAAATAGAATAATCCTCTTCTGTTTGCAATGTGGGGTCAAAACTATATCATTCACATATTACAGCCTGATAAGAGATCAGTGTATGTAGATGGAAAGTGTCTAATTACAAGGTATCATACAGTATGCATATAGACACACTGATTAAAGCAAAGTAGCACTATGCACTCAATTGTACTCAGCATCCAGCTAGCAATAAATAGCATTTAGACAGCAGACGCTTCAGATACTCTCAATATTTGTTGATAGCTAACTGTCAAGTAGCATTAGTATATAAGTATGCTGTCAATGAGTAGCTTTGTTAAGGAACAATGGTTTATGGTGTTCCTGCTTAGCCCAATCCTAAAACGGATGATCGAATTATCGGTGCATAGCTATTAACAAATGTGTCTAGCTTCTCTCCTGCTGCCTGCACGTAACATCGCCACAGCTTTACTAAATCTGAGCTATCTCTCTATACTTTCCTCCACTTTAAGGCTGCGTCCATGGAAGGACAGGAAACGCTGAGCCGTGCGGACGCTCTGCACTGAGCCCCGGCATCCTCAATGAGGATGTCTTGAGGAGGGGCCTCACGCGAGTGTCCGCAGGCGTGCTAAGGAGTTGGGTTTTTCAGCCGACAGCCACTGCTGTTTTTCAGTGCAGTGTCGGCTGAAAACCTCCAATCACAGCAAAGCAACGTCAACATCATGGTTCCGTGACGTTGACGTCGGTGCGTTGCGGGCTATTGGCCCAGCGACGTCACTGCCCCGCCTCCCGATCGCGCACACTGGCTCGCCTGCTAGTCCATGGGATCGCTGCTGACCGGGCAGGCGAGCCTCAGCATCAGCGCGGAGGAGCCCGAGCTGAGGCTCTATGGACACAGCCTCAGCCCGTGTGTCCGGCGTGTGGTGCCATCAGGCGTGCCCGACGAACGTTTCGCTCTTACATGGAAGCTCCTTAAAGGGAAACTTTTACCTACTTGTAAAAATAAATGTTTTTCTTTCCCCCTGGGAAATTCATGCTCATCAGATACGTATTGTCCTTCTCCTTTACATCTTCAGCTAATTATGACAACATCATTTCTTTGCAATTAAAGCGCAAAGGAGAAACCGTTTCAAATGACAACTTAGTTGTAGATTCTGTTATTAACTAATAGAGATTCAAGGCATATGGGAACTAAAGTTTTTTGAAAATGTTTACAAATAGATCTACTTTAACTCATATGATTATTATAATCTTTTTTTTTTTTAAGGCATTAGTTGTCTACATTCAACCTATTAATCATCAACCTTTACCATTAGCTCACTTTAGTTCTAGATGGGACTGCACTTTGAAGACATCAAAGGCTGAAATTGGATTTACTGTAATAAAAAGGATAAAATAAACTTTCTCTTTGGAGTTTCTTTTTTTTTGGTTATATAAATCTTGATATACAAATGTAACTGGATGTTAAACAAGGAATAGAAAAAACTAGGCATTGTTTTGTGCCTGCAGTGTAGCCGTTTCTGTAACCTCATACTAATTTGTGGTTGATGCTAAAGATAATGCTGTTGTTGTTGATCTAACCTTTATTCCCTTACACAATTATGTATTTATTATATCGATCCATATTTAAAGATAACCACTTTAAGTATAGGCTGGCATCTGCAAACGCAATGCTACAATTTGTCAGATTCCCTGTTGGCCACTGGGTGTCACTGTTGCCTCTTGCTTAGTTAAGGAGAATGGAAATGAAAAACTATTTCTGACGGGCAGCTACTGTATACCTGCAGTTCTTAAGGGACTTTTGGTAATGCTATGTTTTACATGATCCTCTGGCTGCCAAAGATGCAGCATTCACTAGTCTCTTTCTTATTTTCATTTTTCTACTAGGTACAATTATTTATCTCCACTGGAAATGAAGCAGCTTCCCATCCCTGCCTTGGCTGCCTCAGATTGCCTTGTGATCACATGGGTAACCAATAGGCAGAAACACCTGCATTTTGTGAAGGAGGAGCTTTACCCTCATTGGTCTGTCAAACCCTTGGCAGAATGGCACTGGGTGAAGGTAAATAGCATCATTCTTTTTTTATTCTTTTTTTCTATTTCTTTGTGTGTGTGTATTTATAGCATACTGTACAGTCATTCTCTGAAATTGAATGGAATGGGTTGAGGGTCAAGAAAAGTGTAGGGAAGTATTGTGTTGGTGAGGGGGTTAGTAAATGGGTAAAGCCTCCTTACAGCGGAGGTGGGGGGAGAACACACTGTATAGCAGAAGAATGGAGAATTGTTTGGGATACACAAAAGGAAAACGAAGCCATACGTATGTAAAAGCCCAGAATAAAGTAGATGATGCTCAGCAGGTAAACAAAATAGGCAGTCACAGAGGTCAATATTCTGCCGTCAATGTCAGCACATACTGTAACAATTAGGAAACCTGTTTCGAGCCCATGCCATATACTAATACACATATACTTGACATTTAAATATCCCTATACCTATGAATTGCTCTCATGCAGAGTGAACAAACAAACCACTATTTTTTGCCAGAATACCCTAACAAAAATAATTGAAGGCAGTTCCAGAATAAAGATGTAGAGGAAATACAATAAAGAAAGAATTACAAATGAGTAGATATTAAATGTGGTGATTGCTTTGCTAAACCTAATAACTCATATCAGTCTTTATTTGATAGTAATCTACAGCTTAATTGATGAGTTTTCTGTCAGCTTTCATAAACACTCCAAGACCTTTAATTTAATTATTTAATGATTGCTTTGTGTCAGATAACCAGATCGGGGGAATTTATATTTCCACTGGATTCTGCCCATAAAAAACCTTATGAAATTCTGGTATTGGGACAAGTACAGAAACAAGATCCTTCTACATCAAGGTAAAATATCCTTTTGCTTGAATATGATCTTTTTTTATTTATTTCTTTGTTATTTGTTTACATATCAAATTTGAATGCATTTTCTAGGCTCAAGAAAAAATATGTATCTTCCTTGGAAACATATTACATGGTCTTTTGTTTTTGTTTAATAAAATCTCTACTTTTATTTTATCTGCTAGGAAGCCTGAGATGAACCTGCCTCCCATCCCAGAGCATAAGTTAATCGTCAGTGTACCCTGCACCCTTCATTCTCATAAACCACCTCTCTCTGGTATGTTCTGTATCAACTACTTTGAACTGAGTTACAGTAATAAACCTGTTGCCGCTGAATGCACAACTGGGCACCTTCCAGGCTCTCAACCTTTCTGCTCAATCATTACTTTCCTGAAGATTGAGCCACACCTCCCTTCTCCATCACCATTTTCACACCCAATGTGTGTCTTTCTTCCCCTTCTCAAAGCCACTCTCATTGTCCTTCATTATCATCTACTCTCTTCTACCAAATGCCACCCGATTGCAATTAATAAACAGGATATTGACAGTTATCAAGCCAACATCTTTTTTCCAGTAATTGAGGGGCATTGTAGAGTTAATTCTTAATTCAGACTATTTTTGAGCACTTGTAGTCAGTGGTGGATTTCCCATTAGGCCCGATAATCCTAGGCCTAGGGCAGCAACATTTTGGGGAGGCCAATGTTCTGTTTTTGTTTCTCTTTTTTTCCCCCATATACTATACTGAGGCCCCGCTCTCTTCTCCACTGATTGCCGGGGGAGAACGTGGAGCCCCTGTAAAGGTCTCTTACCTTCTCCTCCGCCCTCCTCCTTCTGTAGCATAGGGGTGTTAAATGAGGCTGCAACGTCATATGGCATCATGTTGTCATGGAAACGTGTCATCACGTGACATTGCGGCGTCACTTGATGCCGCGACACTGAGAAGGAGGAGGGCGGCCCGGGCGGCAAAAAGGTAAGTGCCTATGTGCGGCAACATACTAAATCCGCAACTGCCTGTGGTATCATACAAATGTATTAATTTCAAATTAGATTTTTGGATCCTAAACCTGCAAATATCACTTATTTGGGTCTTCAGACCTTAACAGAAAATAATTAAGCTATGTATGGTGTCTGTCTGAGACACCTTGGCAGGTAGGTGTCTAAGTCAGAGAAGGAGGTGACTCAACCTACTGTAGACAGGTATGGTCCCATAGGTGTTTATCTGGTTTGGATTACATGCTGTTACTACATCCCTACTGTATTTCAATAATATGTAGATGTGTACTTATGTAACAAATGAGGATTTCTGTTTATTTAAGGTGATGAGTAGAGTATATTAAAGCAAATTTATACCGGTGATGTTCAGAGGAACCACCAAGTATTGATATTGTGCCTGGAATAAATCAGCAAGTAGTACTCTATGCCTGGGCCTTAATAATAATAACCCTATTAAACAATACATTTTCTCTGTGTGTACAAACAGGATCATATAATGGCATAAGAGAGAGGAGTATTGGTAGGAAAGTGAGTGTTTGTTTACTTTTTTTTTTGTTCATGGTTCGCAAACAAAAGGACTCAATGAATATATTTTTCTGTTGCTGGAGCCCTAAACCTTAGGTAACCTCCAAGGTTCAGGAAGGAGAAGAAGTCCAAACCCTCTTCACCCAGAGCACTGGCTGTGCCGTGGTTTGAAGTGATAGTGTGGTGGCACTCTTCTCTATTGAAGTACCAGCTGCACCAGACTGGAAGCACAGACAGTACATTTTCATTATAGAAATAGATGAGCTTCGGCAGATTTTAATACTAGGGACATGGAAAGTATTTTCTTTTCATACATTCCAGCAGATATATAATTGGTACCATTAATATTATAGTTGGATAAAAGTGTTTCCTATCTCATTGGGAACAGTGTGTGCCAGGAAATGCCCTGTACAGAAGGATTAATTGATGTACTTGCAGCTATCCCGTAATGAAATCTGTGCTTGTAATCACTCTTCACTGAGTTTAATATGTGATATGCAATTTGACCTACGTGCTTTAGCATTATTCCGAAACGGTTGTATGTTTCTGAGATTTTCCTGTGTCCACCTGAATGGGGTGATTTAAACTCCAATCATCTGGGGATATTTGCTGATTGGAGGACTGTTGTAAAGTGACAGTGCAAATCGGCATCACATGCTTTATTGACCATTTAAAAGTGTAATTAGGGAAAATAGTAACTGAGCAAACTAATTGGTTAAGTAAGGCTGTCTTTTATTGTAGCTCACGTATTATTCCTCAACACAAAATGTATCCAGCACCTGTTTAAAGTCCTGATTGTACAAGCTGCCTATCATTGAGGATGTTTATAAGTGTAATAGTGCCAGTGTAAAAAAAAAACATTCTGTAATGGTGGTCTATATATCTTTCAACAAAGTTTTATACTCTTCTTTAATCTTACTAATTTCTTTGTAGTACAGTTGTGATTTTTTTTTCTTTGCAAGCAGCACAAAATGTATATACAGTATCTGTAAAGAGCCCTCTTCAAATGTGAGATGGTGCTATGCATTCACAATTTTAATGCAAAATTGAACCATAAATGTTTTTGCAGGTTGTGTAGATAGTTGTTTGATCCTCTTCTGGGCTTTAACCACGGTGCCTTTTGCAAAAAGAAGCCAGAAAGGCAACAGTAGGCAAGTGACCTTTGCACTGATTTTCCACACCTTTGATTGGTTACAGGCAGGAGATTCTTAAATAATATTTCCAATAGGGACAACATACTTTAGAAGGTGTGTGGGTGTGTCTTCACCAAAATCAAATGACCAGGGAAGGATACAGCCCTACAGGTAGATGAAAAAAGGGTATTTAATCCATATCCAAATGTATCCAACGTTACAGAGCCATCTCAGGGCCCATTCAACATGGAGGTGCATGATAAGGGGTCCTGAGATGGCCCCGATACATTGGATACATTTGAATATGGATTTTCTGCTAACTGTAGTTCTGCGACTCCTCCCTGGTCATTTCATTTTGGTCAAGTATCTTTTTTATACTATTTATGATGGGTGCACTTGCCAATTGTGAGCTAATTGTTTTGTATATATGGTGTGCTTTCTCTCCCCTTATATGTAATATATATATATATATATATATATATATATATATATATATAAATATACACAAAAATCAGCGTGTGTGTGTGTGTGTGTTTGTGTGTCAACTCTAAATATTACTGTATGCTCATTTGCATGTCTTAGACAGGTCTGCAACCCTGTCTTTCCCCATTATCGCCCAGCATACAGTGCTTCCACTGCAGCAAGGGATTCTGGGAAATGACATGCAAATGAGCACTCACTCAGTGCCACCTTTTGTCTCAAGCTCGTATTACACAAGCAAATCCTCAAGTCAATGCATGCTGTTTTAAACACAGCTTTTAGACAGAGGCTGGGATGAGATGCAAAGCCATTAAACCCACTCACAGACATGTTTCAAACTTGATGGGTATCATCAGTGTGAGGTTGGTTGTAATGGCTAAGCTGGTTTTGAGACTATAGACTAGGTAATCACCACAATTATTAAGGTTATGGTGGGTAAAAAAAGTGACAAAAACCCTCCACAGTAAAGCATAAAGCAACTGTAAATATTACTGTATGCTCATTTGCATGTCTTAGACAGATCTGCAACCCTGCAAAGGTTTAATGGCTTTGCATCTCATCCCAGCCTCTGTCTAAAAGCTGTGTTTAAAACAGCATGCATTGGCTTGAGGATTTGCTTGTGTAATACGAGCTTGAGACAAAAGGTGGCACTGAGTGCTCATTTGCATGTCATTTCCCAGAATCCCTTGCTGCAGTGGAAGCGCTGTATGATGGGCGATAATGGGGAAAGACAGGGTTGCAGACCTGTCTAAGACATGCAAATGAGCATACAGTAATATTTACAGTTGCTTTATGCTTTACTGTGGAGGGTTTTTGTCACTTTTTTTACCCACCATAACCTTAATAATTATATATATATATATATATATATATATATATATAAAAATACTAAAATCACGTATTTTGTTGAACTGAAGAACGTTGAAATATTTAAGGTTAAATGCCAAAGCCTACAAATAATCATTATATAAACCAGAACTCGTCTATTTTTAATCTCTCAAAAAGCTAATGTTCCAACCACAGCTCTTGTGAAAATCTTACATTTCTCTTGGGTATAGCACGGGAAACGGAAAAACTTGTCTAGGTCACTATTTCCAGAAAACGTTATCTGCAAAAATTCAACAATGATGTAACACTTAAAGCAGCAGTCTGCACTGATTTAGTTTATTTTGCGTTCTACTTGAAGAGATCTCTATTGCCCTTTCAAATACTGTTTGTACTTTTTTTTAAAGTGGTGCTTCTTAAAGGAGCGTTTGAAATCTTAAGTGTCCAGGAGGTTAAAATGGAGCCCAGTGCAATGTAAAGCTTACCATGGGAACCTGAGACGCAAGGAAAAAATCATGATTTTTAACGCAGAGAACAATGGATGCAGGAAATACTAAGTGGGCAAGATACTAATTGTCTATGAGTTAAACTAGACGCTTTTGAGTGGGATTTCTGCTTTATATCTAGGAGTGAAATTATGCCATTCATTTGCATGCTTTCGAACATATGTTTCTCACTGCATCGTCTGTCTGGGATTGTAAGAAATTCTGAATAGCACATAAAGACTGTGCAAACGAATCAATACACAGTAGAGCCACAGAGCTTTTGAAATCCCATAGGTTTTTTCTTCAAGTGTGCGGACACACAGCCTATACATTAAATCTACCTTTCTCCACAACCAATACAGCTTATAGAACTTTGACCTACACAAATTCACTTGTGGATGTGATTTTATATATATATAATATATATATATAAAGATATTATATTATATATCTATTATATATCTATATATTATTATCAAATATATATAATCCCAATAACGGTGGCGTTCTGGCTAAGGAAATGCTTTTATTTGTGGCGAGCTTTCGAGATACACTGATCTCTTCTTCCGGCGGCGTTACAATGGATAAAGCAAGAGAGGTTGGATAAATGGATAAAGCAAGAGAGATCAGTGTATCTCGCAAAGCTCGCACAAATAAAAGCATTTTGTTAGCCACAGAACGGTATCGTCTATTCGTTTTTGATTATTAAGCTCGGCTAACACGGTACAGATACCTATACACACACACACACACACACACACACACACACACACACACACACACACACACACACACACACACACACACACACACACACACACACACACACACACACACACACACACACTTAGTTGAAAGCTTGTCTGATACACCTGATCACCTGGTACAGTACTGTATGTGTGCTCAATACTGAAATAACAATCACCCATGCACAAAAGCACTATTCATCCGAGGCACAGAATATATGCAGCAATATTGAATATGAGCAGTTTCTACAGCGAGCGTTTCTCATTCTTCTTGCTTGCTTTTGTTCCTGTTACTAGGCTCTTCTGTTGCAAAAGGATTATACTATTAGAAAAGAGGCTCCATGAAATAACATTCTGCAGCCAGAAATATTGCTGGCATTGTAACTTAATATAGTTGTATGCTTAAATAAATGTAGTATGTCAATTGGCCAGCAGGGAGCAGCTTAACCACACCAATAAACGATTTGCAAACAATATAAGCATGAAATGAATTATTGGGAACAAGAAAACTTGATGACTCACATGCATTCTTTATGCTTTGTTTAAGTAGCAGCAGAGACGAAAATATTGGTATTTATTGCCATTGTCGATCATTTTGCTTTTTTGCTTCTGTTTGGATGAACGTGTGAGGATACACTCAAAATCTTTTAATGAATGATTATATCAATTTATTTCTCTGGCTTACATGGGAGAACAAGATGCAAATTAAAGTAAGCCATCAAAAACAGACATTCTGTTTCCTGCAGTGCATTTAACTATGAAATAATGACTATCGGGGTTTCTGGTGATACATGGTCTGTGTTTAACACTCACTGCCTTAATATGTCACTGTAAATGTACTTAAGCTGCTTTATGCAAATGTATAGAATTATATATATTTTTTTACTTGAGACATTGAATCAAATAACCGTAGGTCATGTTCTTGGTTAAAATGTTATCTTTGAAGTAAGAATATTAACAAGGGCTGTTAGTTACCACTGGGGGAAAAAAATTGTTGAATATGATTGTAAATAAGCATATTTTCTTTCTTTTATTGGGGTCATTATGCAACTGTACAGTAAAGTGGTTTGAATGGCAAGTACTGTACATGTTAACAGCAATTAAAAAAACCCAATAAAAATAGGATAGAAATGTAAAAAAAATAACACAACGTATGCTATAATGAAATAAAAAATATTTAAAACTAAAATTTACTTGCATATTTATTATCAGTGGTAATGGCAATGGAACTGTTAGTAATAGGGTATCAAATTGGAGAAATTTAATAATATAATATAATAAACATAATATGAAATATTACAAAGAAGCCCTGAGAAAGCTTATGTGATTTAATTTGATCAATAAAATTATTATTTCACATGGAAGTGAAAAAATTATTTAACATTTTCAAGAAATATATATATTGAAAATCCTCCATAATCATGGCCCACCTGATTTTGGGAGAGAATAATACTCTGTGCCTAGGTCAGGGTTCTGCAACCTCTCAAGGAAGAAAAGCCATGTTATACAAAATGTGTTTCTCCAAAATATTCATGAATATTACGCCCACACAAACACATACATATACAGGCATACCCCGCTTTAAGGACACTCATTTTAAGTACACTCGCGAGTAAGGACACATCGCTCAATAGGCAAACGGCAGCTCGCGCATGCAACTGTCAGCACGTCCTGAACAGCAACACCAGCTCCCTACCTGTACCGAAGCTGTGCGCAAGCGGGGAGACTATAGAGCCTGTTACACATGCGTTATTTACATCAGTTATGCACGTATATGACGATTGCAGTACATTACATGTATCGATAAGTGGAAAAAGGTAGTGATTCCCTTTAAGTACATTTTCGCTTTACATACATGCTCCAGTCCCATTGCGTACATTAATGCGGGGTATGCCTGTACTGCACACACACTAATAGGTTTATACTGTATAAGCATTAACATACGTCAAAATATGTGGGACAATAATAAGTCCCTTTATTTAGTTTTTTTATTGTATTTTTCTGTGCAAAATAGTGTCATTTACAAATACACAATACATACACTACCCTCCCCAAAACACACATACACGACCCCCCCCAAAATACATATACACACTACCCCCAAGTAAAATATATATATATATATATATATATATATCAAATAAAAAGATCACTTGTGAGCACATTCACATGTCTTAGGCAGGTCTGCAACACTGCTTTTCAGTCTCTTTTATTTTATATATATATATGAAAAAGAAGAAAAAAAAGTGCAATCCTGTATAGCTATAAAAAACTGGATAATTTATTAAGCAAGACAGGCTGGGTTGCTGGACAGACAGATAAAAATAAACACACTAGTGCAAAGTATCACAATAAATGACAGTACTGACTGGCACAGATACATACACTAACTGACACACACACACAGACTGACTGACTGACACACACACCACATCACAATGGACGAAACACACACACACACAACAACCACACACACACACACCACACACACACACACACACACACACACACACACCACAACACACACACAAACACACCCACACACACACACACACAACACACAACACACACAACACACACACATACACACATACACACACACACCACACACACACAATACACACACACATACCACACACACACCACACAACCACTGACTACACACATACACACACACACACTACACACATTACCCACACACTGACTCACTACACCACACACACACACTGACTGACACACATACACACACACACACACACGACTGACCACACATCCACACACGACTGACACATATACCACACACCAACTGACTGACCACATACACACAAAACACCCACAACACACAAACACACACACAACACTACTGACACAATACACAACAAAACTACTGACACACAACACACACACAATATGACACACACACACACACACAATGACGGACACACATACACACAAAACACCACTTAGTGCAAATAGCTATGCAGGGGATGTGTGCCGAGCAGCGTATTATAAGTCAAATTATTTGGTCTTTGTCAATGAAATTGTATTTTGATTTTTAATTAAAACATCACCAACACAAATGACATTTCTGTGACAAAAGTACAAGAAGTTTCACTACATGCGCGTGCCACAGCAAACACAGCTTTTTTTCCCTTTCTTTTTCCTGTCTCTGGGTAATACCGGCATTATCTTCTCCATACTTTTGGAGTTGTCTGAAACTTTAGGGTCCCAGTTTCACATCCATCGTGAGCACAGGCAGGGTAAACTGGTCAAAACACTTCCGTTTGAGGACATGCTGTAAAGGTCCACTTTAAGATTGTATGTTTTCTCCAAATGGGCTCCATACATCTAATTTTCCTATTTACTTAATACAAAAGGTTCTATTGATACTTGCTTACCAAGGTAGACACATTTGTCTTTGACTTCTAGTTCTTTCCATTAATTGGATCGTCTTGTAGATGTAACACATTGTGTTTGAACATCACTTTTTCATACAGAGATTGTCAAAGGACGCCCCTTTTACTTTCTTTGGTTAGTTGCCTGATTTGTTGCTGGAGGTCTTCTGGAGTTGTGCATAGTAACAATGTCTGTATCTGCAAATCAAAGGTGACTCAAGTATTCACAGTTGATGTTAATCCCCTTTCTTTCCAATGTAAACCTAAGTGCTTGGACCACTGTGGCCCTAAACCGGAGGAAACAAAAGTGGAGCCCTTACTGTTTCCCTTCACGTCAGATCGTGTCTGCGCTCCATGGGGCAACACAGGATGCATATCAAGCTGAAAAAAAAAAACTTTCTCTGGGCATGACTTAGTCACTACATAGTGACCCCCAAAGGGTTAATGTCCTGACAATTTCTAAAGTGTGCTGTGCAAAGCTTGGTGATCACTTGCTGATCTTTATTGCTTGTAGCTTTATGTAATTAATTCTCGAAATGTTCCTTTGTAATGTTCAATGTTTGTTCTGTAATGCTTTGTCTTCTAATGCCTTTATAAAACCATGAGGTTTGTAGACAGAATGATATGATTTTTCATATCTTTGAATCCTAAGTGAGTGCTAGATCGTTATTATTATTAGGGAGTACTTTGGGTAAACACAACAGTATTGTCAAAATTGATATGATTTCATTGTTTGTGTGTCTAATTGATTCTTGTATCTCTAGCATATACGTTTGCATTAACATTAGTAGGGGATTAGTGACATTAATGGGCCTCAGCGAGACTATTACAATTGTTCACATTCTTTAGAACCCTGACCACTACTCTGCCTGATGGTAACAAATATTCTACAGTAGTGGGAATGTTGGGCAGTATCATCAAACAAGGTGTAGATAAAATCCAATGTTTGCCTGCAAGCTGGATTTTTGGCTAACCTTTACCAAGCAACAGCTAAAACTGAGCTTAGTGTGAGGACTGATAACAAATATGCTTTTGTTCTAATTAATTTTGATGTGTCTGATAACGTGTTGTTTCATTTTTTCTTACTAAAGTGGTTGATATTTATAATTAAAGGCAATTACTGTGACACATTAGGTGATATGAAATAGCAAAAAATAAGACATTTTGAGATGTTGCTAAATAAAAATGATATGAAGCAAGCACCCCAAGTATCAGTCATTTGAGAAGAAAGAACCAGTTGGAAAAAAAACATCTGATTCTTAGTTAACAATATTATTCAATGATCAACATGATGGGGATAGGAATTTTTGTACCATTTTTCAAAGTACTTTTGATTCAGTGGACACCTGTCAGCACACAGCACGAAAAGGTGGTTTGATGGGGATAAGATCAGGAAAACAAATAACTTTTCTTCCGTTGTGCTAAATGAATCCTACTGATAGGAAAAAAGTCTTAGAATGAGTTGATCTGATTCTAGGAAACATGAGCTTGTCAGTCGGTTCGAAGCCCAGTGACATAGCTAGCTGGAATACAGGATAAAGTTATGGTTCTTAAGAAGTCTACGACACTTCTTTATTAAAAGGCAGAGTTCATTTTATCAGGAGGTACTCCTACTGGAAGCCGAGTGAACTGCTTGGCATCTCTTCACACTGTCCCTATTGGCCGTTTCACTTGCCACTTGTAGCACAGTAATGAATATAACATACCACCTTCTTTACAGTTGTGTCAAGTGAAAATTTACGATCTTTAGCTTAAAAAAAGATTCAGACTGCTGATTCTTTCTCCAGTCGGCTCAGTGGTCATCAAAAAAAAAAAGAAGAAGGAAACCAGCTAGTGATAGTTACTTGGTAGTTATATATTACATTAGTAGATAGAGGAGTGAAAAAGACATATGTCCATAAGTTCAAACCCATGCGCTGAAATTTGGACAACAGATCTGTTATCATAATTTGTAATTACAGTATATTGACTCCAGAGGAAGGATACAAAAAAACCCACAGGAAATATCATCTCGATATCTCATAAGGGAGAAAAATAAAATTCCTTCCTGACTCCAAATTTGGCAATCAGATACCACCCTTTACTCAAAACATCCTTCACATGTTTATTCCTTAGGTCATCCACCCTTACACCTTTCCTTCTAAGAAGAATGTCAAACATTTTTTGAAAATATTATTGTATCTGCCATTCACAGTGTGCTGGGTGTAATGAATTCCACGTTTAATCGGGCCCTACTGTAAAGAACCTTTCCTCTGTTGCTGGGAAAATCCCCATTTCCTCCAACCTTAAAGGATGACCCTGTGTCATTTGTTTTGCTGTTGGGATGTAAATAATTATGTTGAAAGCTCGTTTTGTATGGTCCCCGAATGATATTTGTAAATAGTTATCATATCCCCTCTTAGATGCCTCTTTTCATAATGTAAATTAATTGGAATTAGCTACCTTCCTCCTAAATCAAGATTAATCCGATCCCTGTATTCATGTGGTGGCTTTACTCCTGGCACTATGTACATTATTAATGGCGGATATAATTAAATACATAAGATACATACTACTTTCCTAGTTCGATAATTGTATTTTAAAGGAGTGGGGGGCCAAAATGTTACTCCATATTCAAGGTGTCTTACTTACTGCTTTTTAAAGGGGAATGGGGCATGGTGGTTAAACTAAGGAGAAGTTATAAGCGACTTGAAAACAAAGAAAGTAAATAGAGGCACCTGCCCCGATGGCTACGATCCAAGAGTTCTCAAGGAGAGTTAAAGTCGGGAGTGGATAGCAAAACCTTAATTTTAATATTCCAGGGTTCCATTTCCCAGGCTTCCAGTACACAAGATTGGCCGTAAAACAGATGTGGTGTGCCTATATTAAAAAAGGGAGCTTAGACACAATCCAGGGACAGGAGTTACAGACCTGTAAGCGCTGATTCAAAACAGAGGGAAACTAATTGAAGGTTTAATAGGGATAATTATTAGGAATACGAATGTTAAAACAAATTATAGTAAAGTCAGCACTGATTTATGAAGGATAGATCTTGCCAAAACTAACCTATTGTTTATTGAGTAGTCGGGTAGTAGGAATTTAGAACGAGGTACATGCATGTTGATGTGGTTCTACTTAGATTTTGCAACAAGGCTTTTGATACGGTTTCACACAGAGTGGGTTGTGTACGAAAATTAGAAAATTGGAATCAGTAATAATATAGTGACCTGGATTAAAAATGGTTAAAGAGACAGACAACAGAGCGGTTGTAATAAATGGAAACTTTTTGCAGGTTGGGCTAAAAGTTGTGAGTGGAGTAAAGTAGGGATCGGTATAGGACACCTGTTTTTAACTTGTTTATTCTAGACCGCTGAGGTTGGCATCGAGGGGCAAAAGGCTCCATCTTTGCTGATGATACTAAATTGTGTAAGGTAGTAGAATCAGAGCAGGACTGTAACTTTCTTCAGAAGGACTGTGAGAGACGGAAACGTCGGCAGGTAAATGGGCAAATGAGGTGTTAACTAAGAAAATGTAAGGTTTATGCATTGGATGCCAAGAAGAAAGGCGACCTTAACAATTTAAAGGCGAAAATAGTATGGTGGAGGGATCCTGTGATGGAGAAGGATTAGGAGTGCTTGTAGACTGCAAGGCTTAGCAATCTAGGGCCCCAATGTCATGCAAGTAGCTGCATCAGGCAAACAAGATCTTGATCTTGCATCAAACGGGGCAATGGATGAAGGACGTGATAAGTAAACATAATTATGCCCCTTACAAAGCACTAGTAAGACCACACCTTGACATATGGCAGTACAATTTTGGGCACCAACTAAGAAAAGGACATTATGGGAACTAGAGAGAGAGTGCGAGAGAAGAGCCACCAATTACATAAAGGGGAAGAACAATCTAACTATGAGAAGAGGCGAGCTAATTAGATTTATTACATTAGAAAAGAGGTGTCTGAAGAGGGGGATATGATAACTAATACAAGTTATTCGGGGGACCAATACAAGAGCTTCAAAAAAATACTGTATCACTCACAGGCACGGAGAGTACTAAGGGAATTCGGGGCATCCTTAAGTTGGGGGAAAGGAAAGGAAATTTCACCAGCAACACAAGGAAGGGTTATAAGTAAGGGCAGTTTAAAAGGTGGATATCATTAACCCAGGAGACTGTGATGACAGATACAATACGATTTCTTCAAAAAAGGTTGGACATCTTTTAGTTGGGAAAGGTATACCAGCGGATATACAAAATAAGTAAACATGGGAAGGAGTTGATCCAGGGTTATCCGATTGCCAATTTTGACTCAGGAAGGAATTAATTTTCCCCCTTAATGGGGTGTTTTTTGTTGCCTGTTTCTGGATCAATAAGCTAAGTTAGTATAGGATAAAGTTATATGTTGTTAAAGTTAGCATTAGGTTGAACTTGACTGGGACCTACGTCTTTTTTCAAGCCTCATTACTAGGTAAACTATGTAATAATTTTGTTTACTTACATGTCAGTCCATTGCTCGTTTAATGCAAGAGTATAAGATCTGGTTGCTTTGAGCTTACTGTTGACCCGGAGGCACGATTGGCTTAAGGCATATTGTCGACAGCACTCACTAATCCTCTCTCAAAAGTAGAGAGCATTCTCTCTCACTTCTCTACCCATCATATCCTTCATTGTATAATTGCCTGTTTATTCTTGTGTCTCAAAGGGCATTAACCTTACATATTTGTCTGTATTAAACATCAATCGTGCTATTTACTGCCCAAGATTCTAGGATATCCAAGGCCTCTTCTGGGAGAGAAGAAATGGAACATCCTGCTTGATTCTACACCTTACCACAATTTAGTGTCATCAGCAAAGTGGAGGAACTTGCCTCTCGATGCACCCCTCAGGTCAGTTAATAACTAAGTTAAAAAGAGGGGTCTCAGTAGCGCATCCTTGGAGGTACTCCACTCACAACTTTGGCCCCAACTGAAAAAGTCAGCTTGTATGACAACGCCTCTGTAAAGCTCTCCTCAACCAGTTTTCCAATCCAAGGGCAAATATTTTTACAGAGTCCAATTGCTTTATTTTTACACTAACTCTATGTTGGACGCGTATCAAAAGCCTTGCAAAATAAGCTAGACCTGGTACTTGGGTTTGATGAAAACTATATTGCAGAATTATACATATTGTGCCTGCAGACGAAAAAGATTTGTATGCAACCTATGTTCACTAACATTTAGAAACCTTCCCGGGGTTGTTCTGTTTATTAACCTCTCAAGGGAGAGGCTCAAAAAACATTTCACTTCTCCAAACACGTAGAGATTCTGCGGTGTTTATTTATCTAATTGTAGTATACACAAGGTCACTTTTTTTGTTTCAAGGTTGCACAACCACTAAATATTGCTTACACGCAGAGTTCTCACTGCCAGTCTTAAGACCCCCAGTCAAGGTAAGGTTGTTAAGGAATCCAAGCTTTCAGCACTGGGTGTCTGCTCAATCAGGTTGAACCACCTGTGCTGAAGCAGGACGTAGTCCCTTTAAAACCTGTAGCCTGTTTTGGGGTGGGGGCCTGTGTGGCGAGGTGTTGAGAACGTCATGGCTTCTATACCCTAGTAAACAAGTGCAGAGTAAGTTACAGTCCCTTGGGTTGTTGTAAACACAAAAATAAGAAATAGATGAGAGAAGTGATTGCTGAGTTTATTTTAGTCTGTATCATCGGCAGTCAGGATTCTCAGACTTAATGTGCTCAGAGAATCCGCTTGTGCATTGTTTGCTGGGTTACCTTTTGCCATTAGAATCTATGCAACTTTAACGTGACTGTCAGATTCCAGTTTTCTGATCTGATATTGTATAGATATCAGACAGACTTCTAGTCACACGGTGTTGATTGAAGAAAAACAGCACCATTGCATATGGAACAAATTATATGGACCATTAGTATTAGCCAGATATAGTGTGGACCTGATGTGTTGAGGATCAATGAGGATGGGGTTCTGCAGGACCGGCTTGGAAAACACTGTCATGGGTTGCAAAGTTTTGTGAGTGTGTGTATCTCTCGTGCGGCTCGTCCGGAGCCCCCACCCTATGGTGGGAGTCGGAGTTGGTGGCGGCGGCTGGTGGAAGCCAGCACCTGGCGTGTCCTGACCCAAACGTTGGGCGTTGTCTCACCGGGATATATTCTCAGAATAAGGGATTCTGTTATTCCTGCTTATCCACGCTTATTCAATTTATACCTGTATGGCGAACAGTTCTCCGTGTTTTGGAAATGTCTGAAAGGGCTGGAAAATTCCATGACAATATTTGTTTTCTAGAATAACAGAAGGGACTTTCATAGCATTTTGAAAGGAACTAAGGATTAGGAATTTTAGCAGTGACAATGGGTTATTTTTTTACTCTTAAGTTATTATTCACGAAACTTAAACCATGATCATACAATTGAGTTTGGGTCACCTGCCAGGGGGTCGGACACAAACCGCGCTCGCGATGCCACTTGCGTCTCGTTCAGCACAACCGTGCGGCTCTCCCTAGGATGTGCAGGTTGGGCAGTGCGGAATGATGCGTGAAGCAAGTGCGTGGGGGGAGCATGCATGCGGTAAGGCAGCGCGTGTGGGGCGGCGACCGCAAGCATGCAACGGGCGTTGGAGACTAGACGTGGTCCGGGCAGGTCCAATGGTGAGGAATGAGAGAGGAGAGCTGGTAGGCGGAGCCACACACCCCGGGCCAGAGACAGAAAGTCTGCATCCTGCTAATAAGGTAAGGGACAGCATTTGTAGCCTTGGGGTTGGGGGGGGGATAAGATGATTGGGGGCAGTGGAGATGGTTGAGTGGGGGGGGGGGTGAGATAGGATGATGATGATGATGATGGTGGGTCCAGCAAGCATGAGTTGATGGTGGGAATAATAGGATTGGGGGGATAATGATTGGGGGGCAGCAGTGATGTGATGGCGGGGGGGGGCAGCCTAATGTGATGGGGGGCCAGCCTGATGTGATGGGGGGGCCAGCCTAATGTGATGGGGGGGCCAGCCTGATGTGATGGGGGGGAATAATGCTGGTGGGGCAGCGGGATGTGATGGGGGGGGGGGGGCGGCTAAGCCTGAGTGATGAGGGGAATAATGATAAGGGGGCTAGACTGATGTGATAGGGGGGAATATGATGGGGGTGGGCCAGCCTGATGTGACGAGGGAGAATAATGATGGGGAGGCCAGCCTGAGTGTGACGGGGGGAATAATGATTGGGGGGGCCAGTCTGATGTGTAGGGGGGGGGAAGGGTTGTAAGATGATGATATATTTATGGCTCTTTGAAAATTCTAAATCGTTTGTGCTACTCATATTTGGCTCTTTTGCGACTAGAGTTTGATGACCCTGACCTATCTGTGCCTATTTATCCTGGCTCCTGTATCCACTAGCTAATTGTATGTGTAAATAACCACAATAAATAATAACTAGCATAGCTTGACACGCATTTTTTCATTAGTTTATATTAAATTGAGTCTGTATTAAGGTTCTCTAAAGAAGGACTGGAAGAAATATGTACCTTTAATGTCTAGTCCTACCTACTATTGTTTATTGCAACTGCCAGTTCAGCAACAGAATACATGTTACATATTAGACCCCAGATTGATTTTATTTTGAGAAGTATTAAAAGTCCAAAGTAGGAGATAAAAAAATGACATGATCAATGAAAACACAGGGATAACTTCTACTGAAACACGAAGAAGCGCAAGAAGCCCAAAACATTGTCCGTGTTCTGTCCTTTTTGAAAAAATGTCTTCTACGTGGAACTTATACTTCTCTGGAAAAAAACATTTTTTTGACAGCCTAGATTTGGGTGTACCCTGGTAAGTCTTTTTGAAATGTAGAAAAGTTCCTCAGCTCAATAAAGGTAAGGTAGATCGATTGAAAATTGCAGCCTCTCCTTGCAACTTCTCTTCGTTAGTCAGTCACACCAACAATGTCCCCAAACAGCCCTCAAATTGGGGTCTTGGAGAAAGAGATCAAAAAATCAAGATAGGCCACTACCTGTAACATGTAAGAGGAGCGCTCCAGAAGTCTAACAGGCCACACACACACAGATGACACACCAGACACACAGAGATGCCACAGAACAGGACACATACATACACGGAGACACGCACACGAGGAATTCACAGTTACTATAATATAGAAGTTGCAAATAGGTTAAAACTGGTTTGTGGTGCTGGGCACGCAGTTCCAAGTTCAAAAACTTGTTTGTGTTTGTTGGCACTGAAATCGTTTTGATTTTAATTAAAAAACTGCCATCACAAATACAGTTTCTGTGTGACAAAACAGTGCCAAAAAAAACCACAAAGAAGTTTCACTGAAAGCGCGTGCTTGGCGCACACAACTTTTCCCCCCTTTAATTATTTGTATGTGTTAAGCATGTGCAATGTGATTCTGCATTCTTACAAGCTGCCATCATTTGGGTGCTCTGTATACATCTGTCCAAATCGTGATTGTGTGCCGAAACATAAAGGCTGCTTCAGTCAGTAAACTCAGCGTGGTACAATTTATCTGATTATTACTATTGCTACAGTTTACAGCTCAAAACTGCCGGGAACATTGGCAACCAAATTATCCCAGACAGGAAAGTGTTGCAAAGATCTCGTGCACTCCTGCTGGGAGGTGGGCTAAAAAATTGCTATAGAAAGCAAAGGATGTTTTGAAAACTCATTACAAATGGCATTAAGAGTTGACTAAAAAACAGTACTATTATTTAATACTACAGGACTCATTTATAAATCCCCCCACACCCCATAATATTTCACACGTTTTTCTGCTTTAACGTAATGTCATGAAGTGTTTTAAGAGACTTAAGGACTCTTCAGTGGTACTGTTAAATTAGGTTGAACGTTTTGTTTAGCTGATCCACAGATTGCTTAAAGCTGCAGACCAAAGATATCCTAATGTGTGTTTTTTGTTTAAATAAAATCAGTTCCGTACTATGAGAAAAGTCTGTGGCATTTAAAAAAACAACAAAAACTCTGTATGACATGTTTAATGTATTATAATGTAACATGCAGGTGTTTCTGTAGCAACCATTTACAAAGTCAATTCCTTTCGTCTTGTGAAAACAGGCTCTGGCACACCCCTTTTGAGCCAATGAAATTGGTGAATTCATTGATAAAAGTGAGCCCTGCCCTCTTTCTAGTGTGCAAAAAATTGTATTTAGGGAATGCCTTGGTCACATGATCTTCCCAAAGAACTTTAATCCTTGTCCTCTTATGCGCTCTGACAGCCATTTAGTGAACCCCACAAGCCGAATCTTCGCCAGTGGTCACAGGAGCAAGGATCGACGGCAACTTATCTAATTACTTATTGTGTGGATTGTATTGATGCACTAATTAAAGGGAAAAAATTAAAAAATAACAGCATGGACTGCTGCATTTGAAATAATTTCCATGATAGTATCCAAATGTGTCAATGTGTGACCCTTGGAGCTTCAACACAATTGTGGCTCATCAGTGGCTAAGTCAAGCTCTTGGAGCACAGCCCAATCAAATATATATTGAGAATGCAGTACTATGGCTAGTGCTGTTTGATGAATACCTGGAAACTGAATATGTTTTGATTGTTATAAGGGCCATGAGTCACACAAACTTACATACATTAGCACATTTACAATGGAATACTAAACAGCATATGAAATGGTCCTGTGCAAAGACAGGGGCGACATTTCGATTCCACATGGTAATTACCCTAGATCAGGGCGTCATCCAAACTCTTAGTCCAAAGAAGCAAATATGAGTAGCACAACGATTTAGAATTTTTCAAGAGCCATAAATATATTTTTCAATGTACGTTGATTAACCGTCATCACATCAGGCTGTCCCCCATCGATCCCCCATCACATCGCGTCCCCCCTAATTCCCCCCCATCACATCTAGATGCCCCCCCATACATTAAGGTGTCCCCCCCTCATTATTTCCACCATCACATCAGGCTGCCCCACATCGATTACCCTTCACCATCCCAGGCTGCCCCCCCCCCCCCCCCAGGGCCACCAACAGAAATAATGGGGGCCCGGGACAAATGAAAGGAGCAGCCCCCCCCCCCCCACACAAACCTAGCTCACCTACCACGAAAAAATATCTTTTATTGCGCGCAACTTTTACTTAACTGTTTTCTTATGTGATACAGAAAAAAACATTACAATGCAACCTGTTTAATTTTATATTTTCAACAAAGACTGACTGCCGGTGGCTGAGTGGTGGGTGGATGACAGTAGAATGACATTGTGGTGAATGACGTTGTTTGACGGTGTGTGGTGGTGAATGACGGTGGTGAATGCGAGAAGTGACTGGGTGAATGACGTGATTTGAAGTGATGGGTGGTTGGGTGACGAGTGACTGGTGGGGTGGGGTGACAGTGACTGACAGTGCATTGGGTGGGTGAATGACAGGACGGGTGGGTGAGACAGGACTGGGGTGGACGACAGTAACGGTGTGGGCGGATGACATTGACTGGTGGGTGACATGAAGTGCGTGGGTTGGGTGGATGACAGATGACGTGGTGGGTGAATGCCGTGACTGGGTGCGGTAATGACAGTTGGGGTGGGTGGGTGTGATGACAGTGACTGGTTGGGGGTGGTCCCGGGTGAGGGGTGACAGTGATTGGTCCGGGTGTGGTGGGTGGTGAAGGGGGTGGTGTGAATGACAGGGGTGGTGCAGTGGTGTAGATGATATGGGTGGGGTGGAGTGAATGACTGGGTGGGTGGGTGATGATGCGGGGGGTGAAAGGGAGACAGATGACTGGTGAATGACAGTGGACTAGTAGGGTGGGTGACATGGACTGGGTGGGTGAGTGAATGACAGTACGGGTGGGGATGATCAGTGACTGGGTGAATGACAGTGATAGTGGTTGACGGCGGGGTGACAGTGACTGGGTGGTGTGAGTGAATGACACGACTGGGTGGGTGGGTGACAGGACTGGGTGGTGAATTACAGTGACTGTGGTGTGGTGGGTGACAGTGACTGGGTGGGTGAATTACAGTGACTGTGGGTGGGGACAGTGTGGTGACAGGTGGGGTGACCGGTGACAGTGCGTGGACAGTGACTGCGGTGGGTGGGTGACAGTGACTGACAGTGGAGGGTGGATGGATGACATTGACTGGGTGGGTGGGGTGAATACCAGTGACTGGGTGGGTGAATGACAGTGACTGGGGGTGTGGTGAATGACAGTGGATGGGTGGCGGAGGACTGGTGTGGGTGGACGACAGTGACTGGGTGGGGAGTGACAGTGACTGTGGGTGAGTGAGTGACAGGGGGGTGACAGTGGTGGGTGAATGACAGTGTTGGTGGGTGAATGACAGTGCTGGGTGGGTGTGAGTGACAGTGGGGGGTGAATGACAGTGGGTGGGTGGGTGAAGACTATGAATGACGGTTGGATGGAGTGAATGGGAGACAGTGACTGGGGATGACAGTGAACTATGGTGGGCTGGTGACATGAGGGTGGTGATGAATGACAGTGACTGGGTGAGGTCGTGGCGACAGTGACTGGGTGGTGTGAAGACAGTGACTGGGGGGTGAATGACAGGGACTGGGTGGGTGTGTACAGGACTGGGGGTGGGGGGTGGGGTGACAGTGACTGGGTGGGTGAATTACAGTGACTAGGTGGATGGGTGGGTGAATGACAGTGACTGGGTGGGTGAATTACAGTGACTAGGTGGGTGGGTGACAGTGACTGGGTGGGTGAATTACAGTGACTAGGTGGTGGGGCGGTGTGGGTGACAGGACTGGGTGGGTGGGAGACAGTGAATTGGACGTGACTGGGTGGGTGACAGGACTGGATGGGTGATAGGACTGGGTATGTGGGGTGTGACGTACTGGCGTGGGTGCCTGTGACAGTGACTCCGGGGGGGGGGGTGGTGACAGTGACTGGGTGGGGGTGACAGTGACGTTGTTCGTGTGGTGACAGTGATGGGTGGGTGACAGTGAACTTACCATTCAGTGGTGGGTGCAGCTTGCCGCAGGACTCTTTTCCCCCTGCCCCGTTATCCCTGCGGCAGCTGCCCGGAGGGAGGTGGCTGGGGGTGCGGAGTGAGGCATCGGGAGGGGAGTGGAGAGAGGCTGGGGGGGCACGGGAGTGGTGGGCTGGGTGGAGCGCGGGTAGGAAATTTGGCACGACGGTTGGGGGATCCGCGGGAACGCTGGCGTCCAGGGGGGAAGCAGGCCGCAGGATAGCTGGTACTTCCCCTTACGTCCCACGTTGGAGGGGGGGGAAAGGTGCCGCGTGGAGGAGCTTCGGTACTCCCCCTCCGTACACCGTTGGGAGAGGGGGAGGGGCCGCGCCAGGAGGAGCTGGTCCTCCCCCCCCCCCCCCCCGTCCCACGTTTGGGAGCGGGTGTGGGTGGAGGGGGAGAGGAACATGACTTGCCGCATGCGTGCCGGGACTGCTGGGGAATCGCCGCCATTTTTCGCCACACACTTGCTTCTCCGCCGCCCACGCGCTTGCTCCAGCATCGCGCCTGCCCGGCAATTCCTGAGGAGAGCCGCACGGACGTGCCCCACGAGCCGCAAGTGGCTCGCGAGTCGCGGTTTGACGACACCTGCCCTAGATAGTGCTTTAAGCAGAAGTTCGCGCTAATCACCATTTTTGGGGGTGGGGAGGGGCATTTAATCTGTTTACTATAAGAGATCTCTTCTTGCCCTTTCTAACTCTGTTTTTATCTTTAAACTCTCGCTTTAGGAGATACTGTATAAGCATTGGAAATATTGGGTGCCTGTAAGGTTAAAATGAAGCTCTCCCCAGAGCCACAGTGCAATCGTGATGGTAACCTCAGAGGCTAGAGATTAACATCATGATTTTTAACCCTAAATACAAAAACAATATTTTTTTTTAAAGAGCAGAACACGCTCACGAGACAAGCTGCTATGTCACGCAATGCCTTAACGTGTGTTTTTAAAGGATAATAATGTCACGTCAAGTTTTCGCCCACCGTCTCCCTACCTGTCTTCCTATATCCCTCTCACATCGTGACATTAAGCCTATGCTAATAAGATATTCACCAGCCGTTGTTTTTGGATATAATTAGCTCTCTATATGTTGTATAAAGGAGTGTTTTGGGAGGTATCTACAGTAAGTAAGTAGGTACTCAACTAAATGGGTCTCTCCCTGTGTTACCCCCTCCCCTTCCTCCTTTTCCCCCCTCACCACCGTTCTTCTCTCCCCTCTTGCTAATGAGATAGACAACGGACATTTTTTTGCACATATTGTTACTGACGTTCTAAGCTCTGACTTAACGGAGCTGTGCAGCTCTGGTCGTATTTGAGTTAAGCTCACACAGGCTGTTACATGGGGATTGCTGCCTTACATCATTGCACAGTACTCGGCAAATGCATCTACAGACGCACATTCTAAGACCCACTGCTGCTGTGTGCTTACACTTTTTACACTGGTAACATTTTGCCGAATTCAGCAGGTTCATGGGATGCAGAATGTTGCTTTTACATGTACTTTCTGTTATTCAGGTTTTTTTTTATTTGCAATTAATTTTTAAAATGTTCCTACCTGTATATTACAAAAAAAAAAAAGAAGTGATCATTGAAGCTGGTGATTAGATACATATAACACTTCGGCAGCTGCTCTTTGCCTTGTAGTTTTTAAACTTTGTATCCATGGTGACAACCCTTTTCAAACAACAGCCTAAGTATATATCAGGTTTTCCTGCTGTGAAAATTAACCAATGATTTGCCAAGTGCATGGCTTTATATAAAGCCTGACTCCATTTTAACACATTTCGTGCAGACCATGATATCTACAAACAACAAATTAAAACCGCTTCCAATATGTTTATGATGGAAACAATCTGGGATATATTGAACTGTTAGGAAACTGAGCATTGTTTGCTGGTAGGGGGAAAAACCATTGACTTCCGAATAAAGCTAAAAAAACATGGCTGGTTGGGAAGAGATGCTTGAAACCATCGGGTAAGGATATGTGGCTTTTCTCAAAGGCAAACAACAACATACATACGGATGTAGCTGATCTTACCGTTTGCGTTGCCGTGATGGTCACGGCCTGGAAGGATTAACACGGCGGGGGTCCCATTCAGAAGCATGCCCCCCCCCCCCTCCACATCGCGATTGCAGATGACAAACTCCCAGCGCCGCAGACTTTTGTTTTTTTGGCCGCAGCGCTGGGAGTGGTAAGTCTTGCTACCCCTGTAAAGAAATACTCTATTGAAGCCTTCTAGTTTGCCAGAAATGAGGCGCACGTAGTGAACAATTGTTCTTATCTGATGACCAATAAAGGAGGAAGCGAGATAGTTCATATAAATTGCAAAGCCAGTATAACCATTCTCGCAGTTAAGAGACTCAAAAGGTGGAAACAGCTGTCTGTGAGTAGGTTTACTGGTAGGGTGACCATATTTGTCCGGGGACAAATGTTGCGCATGCGTGAACGGCCGCACATGTTGCTGGTACTGATTAAAACCGGGACAGTGGTCAAAAAAGTCAGGACATAGGCCTAAAAAAAGGGACTGTCCTGGCTAAAGAAGGACGTCTGCTCACCCTGTTTACTGGCCATGCACTTCTTTAACCGGGCTGTGCGGAAAAGCCATGTAATACGGCAGGCACATGCTTATAGGGGTCAATGTTAAAATGGACATGAAGTAAAAGGTGACCGTGTGTGCTCGTTTGCATGGTCATTACCCAGAATCCCAGGCTGTGTGGAAGCATTGTATACTAAGAGATAATGGTGAAAAGCTATCTGAGACGAGAATGTGCTCACAAGTGATATTTGTATTTGATCTAAATTCTAGTAACAGAGGTCCTTCACCACATCCTAAATCCGTACTTGTACATTCATGTGTGTATGTAAATAATAGTTTTATCCAGCACGATTTCATTTGTTTCTGTGTTTTTTTCATTTGGTAACCTTGGTACCAAAGGAGTGTGCAGTGTGTTGCATGTCCCTCTCTGTCATGGATTAATGAAAGTACTGTGCTTCCCTCTGTGAATGACTGCTCCTGTGTTAACTTTCCTCTGCTCAATTGTACTTTTGCAGTGTCTATTCTAGGTGAGTCATGAGTAATGTAGCACCAGTTAGAGCGACAAAATATGCTTTTTTTTTTTTAACAAGTTTCTTAAATAAATTAACAAATAAATGAGGTACAGGTGTGGTTTTTTTGGTATATTTTTCTTGTTTTATCTGCTCTCAAATATTAACACATTCTCTAGATTTTCTGCTTTGCAAATATATGTCGGAACCGATAGATATTATAAATGCGATACATCTTCATCTTCTAAAAATGCTCATAATATACGTACATTATACAAGCCTAACACCACAGTTGTTGAAATCCAGGGTAAAATCAGGGTAAAATGAAAGCATCTTTTATTTCCAAGTAGCCAACATTTTCCTGAGAACTGACTTTACACTAATAAATTGTGTTTTGTCTGAGTTTTAGATCCTGTATAGTGTTAGTCACATTCTCCTAGAAGAAGCCGGCATTCAGCCAGTTTACAATGTTTTCTATCATATTTCTTTTTAACTTTCTATTTATCATTTTATTTTATTTTTTGCAGAACTGTCCAGCACTTGCATGCTGTTTCCAACAAAGAGATCTTGGTGACTTTAATTCATTAGCAATATCGCACACTCAAAAATAATCTAACACCGCTGCTGCTTATTGATTGAAAAGGACAATACTCCTTTAGTTACTGTAAGAATCAGTGAAGTGCTGTCTCTCTCCAATGGAAAGGTCAACGTCAGGACTAAAATTGCAACACTGTTGTCCGAATAGATGAACAGAGCATAGTTTGTATAGCAATTATCAATGCTACCAAGCTGGAATGATTTCAGTATTTCAAAACAGCAGCAGGTGTCTTAGTGCCCCAAAGAGGTTCTTCTACTGAACAGAAAATAACACTTGAATCTGGGCCTACACTTACTGCAGCACAGTGTAATGCAACTGTCCAGGCTGACAAGGGGTTTTGCACTATCCTTGTCCTCAGATTTTGAATCTGATTGCGCTGTACTAATTGTCCTGTCCTTTGCAGAGGTGCTTTGTTCCCATCATACAGGAAACATTACAAACATTGTCATGCTTGTTCGGGAGTGCTATGATGACTCTATTGAAAAATTGAAAAGTCACCAGTGTAGGCGGTAAAATCCTCATTCCCTGTCTCTAAATGAAAACCGATAAATCAGACCTATTGAAGGCTCTGACTGTATTGTTCACAATCTCAAGGGCGCTTATTTCAAATGATTTCCTGACTATAAATAGCAGAGGCTGTTGATGAAATCCTTGAAATTAATTTGCTGTCTTCTTTTTAATGAAATACTCCACTTTTTCATCTCCCAATAGCTGAAAGATGATTGATTTTTGCTCTTCTTCATCACTGTCTTCTTCTTTGTGTTTTCTCATATTTTACACAGAGGTTTTGAAAGAATATGTCAAGCCAGATGTGGAATGCTTGGAACTGTTTGCACGTAGCCTGCAGCCTGGGTGGAGCAGCTGGGGGAATGAGGTTCTCAAATTCCAGCACATGGATTATTTCATCCCCCGTGGGACTGGAAACTGACCAAGATCTATTAGCCTAAGAGGAGTTTTTTTTTTATATACCTTTAGAATTGCTTTTTTTATTACCAATGGAACACTTAGAATGCAGTGTAAATAGAAACGGACATGTTGCAATAAGAAATCCGTGTACTGGGTAACTTTCTATATTGACAAAAACACATAAGGAGACAAGAGAAATCTCCTCCAAGATTCCTGTTACTGCACAGCAAGGCTGATAAATGTATTTAAGGTTCAAATACCTTCCAACAATTGTTGAATATAGGCTGCAAGAGGTACAGGTAAGTAACCGCTCCCAACACTTGGGGAGGACAGTTACCAATAAAGCCTATATGGACAAAACAATAAAATGTTATTAATAAACATAATAGCAACGCTTAATGGTGACAAATGCTCTAATTCTAATAAAAACAATTAAAACGCAAGATGTGGGTCACAACCGGAGGGGGACATAATCCCTAGGTGGGTATTAATATCCTATATGGAATAATTGTATGTAGCTCCAAATAGTTATATCGCATCAGGCAGATAGATATACCTGATTGCTGAATAAGTGCCCACCAAACTCTTATTAGAGCCTCCTGTCTCTGTGTATGGTGCGGGTATAAAGTATTCTGTCTGTGTATCTGCAATCTAGTACTATCACTAATCGTGAAAAATAAGTATGGAAAACGGAATACTGATGCTGTGTTCAGGCATTCAAAATACGTGCATGTATGCTGTAAACCAGCTAGTAGGCAGTCAGATACAACAAGCAAAATACATACAGCACTGCAAACAGATTCAACCCGCTCTCCACTACATCAGAACGGTCTCACCCAAAACACCTCCACGACATCAACGCGATGACGTCATCCCGACGTACGTTTCGCGCTCGGGGCTGGCGCTTTTTAAAGGTGGGAGGTACTAGTTAGAGCAACACTGCCCCCTTATGTACCCACATGTGAGGCGGACCTTACTTATCCCTCTATCTGACATCAATTGTGATGGCTGGCAGCTATAGTATTGCACAATAGAGTGCAGAAAAATAAATTGGGGGGATCCTAAGTGTAATTTATATGTGACAAGCAATGATATTGAAGTCACATAATAGTATATAATCACATAGATGTTATATTATGTAATGTTCAGGGGTAGGGTCAACGGTAAATGTAGTGGTACATTGGTATTCAACATATACCCTGGGGTCAGCGAAAGGGTGACTGGAACAAGATCTTATTACAGACTGAGTGCAAGTGGATTTACACGTTGAAAACACTCAGTCCCATGGGCTTGAATGAGGGCTATATCAATACTTCTTTTATTTGATTGCACTAACATCTTAGGGGGCTCCAGGTATATAGTTTAAATCTAGATGTTCGTTTTGACCTAAGGGGCGGACAACCTAAGTTAGTTCACTCCTACACTACTATATACCCGTTTCCACCTATTAGAGATATATGTTCCATAACATCATACTATCCTATAGGTGATGCTGATACCCTCATTCAATCCCATGCTATGTATGATCCCCATATTACCGTGATCCACCTGTTATATTTCACTCTGAACTACAGTAGTCTGTTAAGTACCACTACATTTACTGTTGACCCTACCCCTGAACATTATAATATAACATCTATGTGATTATATACTATTATGTGACTTCAATATCATTGCTTGTCACATATAAATTGGTCTGCCATTTTTTACTTAGTACTGTGTACAGTGAATGAATGACACACTTAGGATCCCCTCAATCTATTTTTCTGCACTCTATTGTGCATACTATAGCTGCCAGCCATCATAATTGATGTCAAATAGAGGGATAAGTTAGCTCCGCCTCACATGTGGGTATATAACTGGGCAGTGTTGCTCTAACTAGTACCTCCCACCTTGAGAAAGTGCCAGCCCCGAGCGCAAAACGTACGTCGGGATGACGTCATCGCGTTGACGTCGTGGAGGTGTTTTGGGTGAGACCGTTCTGATGTAGAGGAGAGCGGGTTGAATCTGTTTGCAGTGCTGTATGTATTTTGCTTGTTGTATCTGACTGCCTACTAGCTGGTTTACAGCATACACGCACGTATTTTGAATGACTGAACACAGCATCAGTATTCCGTTTTCCATACTTATTTTTCACGATTAGTGATAGTACTAGATTGCGGATACACAGACAGAATACTTTATACCCGCACCATACACAGAGACAGGAGGCTCTAATAAGAGTTTGGTGGGCACTTATTCAGCAATCAGGTATATCTATCTGCCTGATGTGATATAACTATTTGGAGCTACATACAATTATTTCATATAGGATATTAATACCCACCTAGTGATTATGTCCCCCTCCGATTGTCACCCACATCTTGCGTTTTAATTGTTTTTATTAGAATTAGAGCATTTGTCACCATTAAGCGTTGCTATTATGTTTATTAATAACATGTTATTGTTTTGGCCATAGAGGCTTTATTGGTAACTGTCCTCCCCCAGTGTTGGGAGTGGTTACTTACCTGTACCTCTTGCAGCCTATATTCAACAATTGTTGGAAGGTATTTGAACCTTAAATACATTTATCAGCCTTGCTGTGCAGTAACAGGAATCTTGGAGGAGATTTCCCTTGTCTCCTTATGTGTTTTTGTTTGTTAATACCATTCTTTTGCACCGGCTGGAATCACTAATTACTCTATTAGGATTTATTGTTATTTGGTGAGCGGTATCTCACAAGTTATACAACTATAACTTTCTATATTGCACAGGAATGGTATTGTCTTAAGCTGAATAGTTTGTTCTTTGCTTTGCTTCAAATAGCTTTGCAGAGAGATGAGAGAAATGAAATTGCAAAATGTCTGCACTGTATAACCGCTGTAATGCTGGAGTGTTGAATGCTTTCCTGGCAGTTGACAGGTTAACTATTAAGACAATCCAAGGAAAGATGTAGACATTGATCTGTGCAACTAGCTTATGTATTTACTGGCATCTAAATAACATTTCAGTACAGTATATATTTCCCTCACATGAAGTGGCAATTTGACATTTCTTCCCATTTTGCATACAGAAATATATAATGTTGAAGGAGTTAGTCGAATAATTCCATCTCCCCATGTTGATCGATCATCTATATTTTTCAATTACCTTAATTTCAGGTTATCAATAGTTTCTCCTCCCCCTTTCTTTCAAATATTAGACTCGTTTCCTCAAAATAATCCATTGATTGTTAACACTGGTGATTATACTTGACTCTTATTCATATTTATCCCATGTTTAGTATTCAGAAAACTGTGGTTGTTTTGGAAATGTAGTGAATTGCAGTTACAATTAGTTTTCTGGAAAAAATAAATATATCATATTATTAAGTCACGAGGTCTAGAAAAACAAAATTTTAAGATTTCCATGCACTTCATTGCAGTCATCTGTTCAGCTTTATGTATAATTATGTATATTGTTTGCCATTTTGAATCATGTATTTTTAAACAGAATTTCTTCATTTCAATAGTCATGCTTGCTGTAGAAAGAAGTTTTGAATATAGATTCAAATAAACTCATTTATATTTTATTGAAAACATTTGCCTGCAATTTTAGAGGTCACAGTGATATTATTATCAAGTCTTGTAAGGAACAAATTCTGTACAAACCCTTGTGCTAAGGACATTGTCCTATTTTGGGTGAAAGGCCCCTCTGGCAAATGGCGATCAGGTGATGATGTCCCAAATTCTTCCCACTTCTCTCTCCTTCACCAGCATTCTTGGTTTCTCCTAAGGTGTCAACAGGACACCTTCTTCTCTTTCTTTCTTTGTCTGCATTCTGTCCAGACTCTAAACTTTATAGCTATCTGCCACCAGGCTACGTGCATTATGATATCTTGTCCCAGATACATTGCCTACCAGGTACAACACCCACTGGCTGACTTGCTTGTCAGAAAATGTTAATGACTCATAGAATTAACATGTTTAAATAACAATTAAAAAGAACCATCAGATGCACACCTGTAGGGTCCCCTTAGTATGCATGCAAAGTTTCAGGTGTCTAGGTTTCATGATCTTGAAGCTATGGCCCTGACACACAGGCTCAGACAGACACAGAGGCTCTTTTATTATAGATTAATTACCGAACCTATGTTATCTAGGTATTGATACATTACACAAACGTAGTCTATTTAACATTCCATACGACAGAGTTTACCCACAAACCACAGGAATTTAAATAATCTATGATATGCCCATGTTTCTGGAAATGCCGGATCACGGCAAAGGGCTTTCTCTGCTTGTCACGGTTGTGCTTGCCACAAACCAGGACAGGACCGCGGGGCTGAGGTGGGGTTATATAATCACCGACCTGAGACCACGTAGTCGGATCCGGAATGCACAGTTCGTAGTCGTACGTAGCAGGGTCGGGACTGAAGAAAGGCAGCATAGTCAGTGGACGAGCCAGGGTCAGGATTGGAGACATCAGGGAGAACGTTATCCAGGCGGAGTTTTGGCAACAGGTAGTCAAGTAGGTCCCGCTTCAGCGTAATAGCTGCAGGGCGGGATCGGGTTCTGCGCGGGTGGCGACCGCGGCCCATGGTACCAGTCTCAGCAAGGAGAAGGTTGACCGGAGTGGGCACACCGCCTGGCAGCACTGGTAAACCAGTGCTTCAACACAGAAGTGCAAGGCAGTCCTCTGCAAGGAGAGAGAGCAGCAGGCCTCAGGACTTAGTCGGCAGGCCTCTGCTATGGGAAAGGTAGCAGGCCTCAGGGAACAGGGAGCTGAAGGAAACGCTGGGATCCACCGCTTCAGCACAGGAACCATGACACGGCCTCTGCAATGGAGAGAGAGCATCAGGCCTCAGGAACCAGTAGTCAGGCCTCTGCTATGGGAAAGGCAGCAGGCCTCAGGGAACGGAGCTGAAGGAAACGCTGGGGATCCACCACTTCAGCACAGGAACCAGGACATGGCCTCTGCAGTGGAGAGCAGCAGGCACAGGAACCAGGAACATGAACTAGGACAATAACAGAGTTAGTAACGAGAGAGAACAAGCCAGGGGCTTGTGGCAGAACACTTGGTAACATCCAAGAAGGATTATGCTCGGCAGAGAAGCATTGTGGGGAATGCTGTATTTAAAGGTCAGCAAACCAATAGCAGAAGGGGCGTGTGACAGCATTGCTCTAATGCAGGGGTGGGGAACCTTTTTTCTGCCATGGGCCATTTGGATATTTATAACATCATTCGCGGGCCATACAAAATTATCAACTTAAAAATTAGCCTGCTATATTTGGTCAAACATTAATTAACTCACCCCTAATGTGATGGCTGGAACTGCTTCTCTTTGGTGAGGCGTGTGATGTTAGCTGGTATTAATGATGTTGCTACTCGCAACTGGTTTTCCAGGTTTGGGTGGGTGACTGACTGACTGACTGACACTTGTGTGACTTACTGACTGACACTTGTGTGACTGACTGACACTTGTGTGACTGACTGACACTTGGGTAACTGACTGACTGACACTTGTGGGACTGACTGACACTTGGGTGGGTGACTGACTGACACTTGGATGGGTGACTGAGTGACAGTTGGGTGGGTGACTGACTGACACTTGGGTGGGTGACTGACACTTGGGTGACTGACTGACACTTGGGTGACTGACTGACAGACTGACACTTGGGTGGTGGTTGACTATGACTGACTGTGGGTTGGTGTCTGTACACACACACACACACACACACACACACACACACACACACACACACAAATCGGAGCAGGGGGGGGAATCACACACTCTCAAACCCTCTCACTCATACACTCACTCTCTCACTCACTTTCAGACACTCTCTAAACAAGAATGACAATCAGCTGCAAGAAGTGGCAATTTGAGATGCATGAGGTACGTCTGACAGCTTAGATCACACTGATTCATTTTATGGGGCACAGATCGTTGGGGGGGGGTGTCTGCAAGAGTTAATCATACAACATGTATTGAAGTCAAGGAGACCAATGATGCTGGAATTAGGCGTCAGGCCTGGTGGTGTCCCAGGGCCATCCTGCTCTCCTGCCCTTCCCCTGTCAGGGCCCTACATAGCTCCCTCTCATCTTACACAAGTGCCCTGCTCCTCCGCAGCTGCTGCCTGGTGTGGGGAGCAGGAGAGGCGGTAGTGAGACACACAGACAGTGAGACACCCAGAGACAGTGAGACAC